>PVJO010012665.1:0-28791 GCA_004026905.1 Hystrix cristata | reverse complement strand
AGTTTGAGCGCCTGACACAAACCTAGCATTTGACCAAAATTTTCCTTGACAATGATGTTAATGACTTAGACTATACCAAATTTAATGGTCAAAGGAGGTTTTGCGGCTTCATTTTGGAAACTATCTCTTCTCCGGCCCCTGGGGTGTCCACTGCAAACTCCTGCTTTCTCTCCTAAAGGTTTGCTTCACTGAATCTCACTTTCCCCATTCTCAAGCATCGGCCTTGTCAGAGGTGGGTTCTGATGCTCTTGGCGTCTCTGTCTCCGCCGACTCCTCACATGACCTCATTTGGTTTCATAATTGTGAATGCTCTGTGTATGCAGAGGACACGTCCGTTTATGCATTCGGCCCTGGAGTAGCTCCTGAAATCCAAACTTGTGTGTTCAACTGTCTCCATGACATTTCTGTTTGAATTGTCTAACAGGTTTTTAAACTTCATGGGTCAAAAACTAACCTCCCCAGCCTCCGCTGCGATGCCTCTTCTGCCTGCCGTGCTGCTGACCTGCGCCACCTCTTTGGGTAACATCCCATTCTTCTCACTGCTCAGCCGGAAGCCCCGCTCTGTCTCCGATTGTCACTTTGTGTTGTGCACCCTGCCTTCATCAGTTCAGGGAGCTGTGACGGAGTACCATAAACCGCTCGGCCTATAGACATCAGGAATTTATTCCTCACAGTTGTGGAGGGCAGATGTCTGAGCTCAGGGCACCAGCGCAGCCCTGGTGAAGGCCTCCTCTGGCCTGCAGGCTGCTGCCGTCTCCTTGCGTCCTCCCATGGCAGAAAGACAGCCAGAGAGCTTGTTGAGGGCACTAATCCCTTCATGGAGTTTCTGCCCTCATGACTTAATTGCCGTCCAAAGGACTGTGTCATAATACCGTCACGGTGTGGGTTAATATTTCAGCAAATGCGTGTCGGGGAGTGGAGAGGAATCAAGCATTCAGTCTGTAAACCATCCAATCTCCAGTGCACCAGTGAGTCCCACCAGTTTTACCTCCAAAATGTATGCAGAGTCTGTGCACGTCTTAGCTCTTTCGCCTTGACCTCCCTGGTCCAAGTTGCTGTAGTCCTTCTCCTGGAGTGTGATCAGCTCCTCTCTGGTGTCCCCGCTTCCACTCGTAATGACCTTTAGTACACACCCTCCCAGCAGAGCAGACGAGCAAGCTTGCTAGTAGGAAAATCAGCTCCTGCTTCCTCCTTGTTCAGAGTTCTCTAGCAGGGCTCTGTTTTTGCCAGCATGAAGGGCAAGGTCCTGAGATGGGGAACTAGCCCCACGGGAATCGCCTGCAGGGGTGCCCCAGCCAGCGCGTCACCCTCCTTCGGCGACAGCGGTCTGTGTTTTACACAGGCCGAGTCCAAGTTCAGCTTTGAAGAAAACTTATGGAAATATTTAATTAAAAAAAATTAAACCTAATTCCTCCATTAGGAGATAAGCTCCATGAAGCTGGACCCTTTGTGGCCGCCCTTCCTGTGGCCCTAATTCGGCTCCTCACGGAAAGCAGGCATCTCATAAATCTGGCGGACGAGTGAGAGCGCGGAAGACAGGAAGAGGTGGTGGGCCAAATAAGATTCCACAAAGCCAGCTGGAATCGGGGTCAGCGTGGCTGAATGAAACCGGGCGACGTCTGAAACCTTGCATTAGACAATGCTTCAATAGTTTCCTAAAACGCCTCACCCATTCTAAGACCAATGCGTCGTGATAACTTTGGAGAAGAATCTGTGTTGAATAATCTCAGGTTCGGCTTTGCTTTCAACCTCTTCTTATTTTTCAAAATAGACAGGCAATTGGAGGATAAAAGAATATGTAATAGAATGGCTAAAATAGGAGAACCTGTGGGCGCAAGATAAGGCCTTGGTGTAGGATGGCACGCGCTCTTTTAAGCACTTGCTTGCTAAACCCATTAAAATATCCCGAAGTCACCATATTGTACCCTCCATTAACCTGTCTGGGATCTACTTCAGAGAACAAATTCTTCTTGACAGAGCTAATTCTTCTTTGGCTGTATCTGAAGTAAGTTGTTTCTGTTATCTTTTTATCTCCTCATAATTTCTCCTTTCCAGTGGAATTCTCTATTCCGAGGTTCTGTTTGTTCTTCATGTGAGTTACAGAGTAAGCGATGTCATCACACGTAGAAAGACCGAGGATGTAAAAAGATGCTTAGGGCTGATTCCCCACGATCGCATCCTCTTCCAGCGGGCTGCATTTGCTCCCGGGTTTTCCTGTGGTAGAGTCGCCACATGTGCCCTTTAATCTGAGTGGTCGACTTGGCTGGACTGAGAGACCTGTAGAGGTGACCGGACCATGGAGGAGCCGTACTTGTCAGGGGCTTTCGCGCACTGATGGTCACACTGAATGTGCTGTTGGGAAGTGGGGCCGGCTGGAGGGTCCCTGGGGCTGCCTTGGTTATTCTGTCTCTCGACGCCTCCTCCCCTGTGCCTGCTTCCCAGCACCACATAGTGAGCTTTGCTTTCTGGCACCCTTCTGCCCTGTGTTCTCCCTTACTTCGGGCCCTGCAATGAAACAAGCCGACCATACGCTGAAACCTCTAAACTGTGAGCCAAACTAATCATCTCTTCCTTTAAGGTGCTTGATGTTTTGTCTCAGGAAACTGATCGATACACCAGCAGGACTCTGTATCGGGATCCTATTCGGCAGATTCCACATCTGATCTGATCCATAACCAACCCCATCTTCCTTCCACGGCTTTTTCTGCTTTCATTATTTCAGAAGGAACCGTCACTTATTTGACCAAGCCTGCTCCTCTAGACCTGCCTCCTCCTAAATTTGTGCCTTTCCTGTGAGTTCTGTAGCTGCCTAAAATACCTTGTGGCTTTTCTGCCTCTAAAAAACCCATAGTCGAGCTTAATTCCTTTAGCAGTTTGTCTTGAATCCAAGCTCATATTTATCTCCTCCTTGGCTGATGAATTTTGAAAAAGAACTTCTCCATTTAGAACATCACATCCTGCCCTTTCCGTTTCATTGTGCTACCTAGTATTCACTTTGCTCACACTATCTCATTAATTCCTCTGGCCATCCGAGGTACGACTTCATGGAGTTACCGTTCTGTGGATAAGAAGCCCGAGGCGCCGAGGACCCGCTGAAGGGAGTGCAGTTAGACCAGTGTATCCTTCTTGCTCTTTGGTCATCCAGGGCCCTTATCCTCCTCACAGGACTTCAACCCCCTTGCCCTTGAAGGAGCGTACATCTTCTTTTCTTTCTTTTATTTTTAAAATTATTTTATTTTATTTATTTATATTTTTGCTTGCAGAGTCTTACCCATGTTAGGCAAGTGCTCTACCACTGAACCATATCCCTAGCCTGAAGGAAAGTACTTTAGCTCATGTTTCTATTTTTATTTCTTAGAATGCCACGCACACAGAAAGTCTCTAATATGTACCCATAAACCAAAGTTTTCTCAAGCCCATTTCTGTGATGCTACCCAAGTCACCAGGCGTGTTCTCTAGGAGTCCCATTTTGGTTTGGTGCTGAATGAGTCAGCTGAATGAATTATAAAAGGCTCATCCAGATGAATTTTGAATGAAAAGTCCTAATTCTAACCTCTGGCCGTCTTGGGGGAGAGTACTTTAAGACAAAGTCTTGCTATGTAGTTCAGGCTGGACTTGAACTCCCTACAGTCCTCCTGCCTCCGCCTCCCAGTGCTGGGATTACAGGCGTGCACCACCACGCCTGGTTCCTCCGGCCATCTTTGTCTGTTCCACCCCTATAGTCAATGCCAGGGTGTAAGCAAGGCGTCCTGAAGCAGGTGAACATTTTACCACGCTGCACACCTGTGTTTGAAACCCAGTTGTGAGGTACTGGGGCCCCTGGTAGACGCTCGGCCCCTGACAAGCAGGGAGAGGGGTACACGTAAATGTCGATGAGAGGGGATCTGGCCGCAGAGCTGTTTGGAGATGAGAGGAGTCACTTGTGTAAACCCTTTAACATGGTTCCTGACGTGTGGCGGTCCCAGTCTGCCCTGGATTTCTTGAAAAGGGGTCTTTAACAAGCCTTTTGACAGTGGTGAACAAAGCCGCGAGTTTTGACCTTTGCTAGCTGCGGCCTTGTCCTGAGCATGACAAGAACATCGTGTTTCTCCTTGTAGGCTTCCCGGATCCAGGAAAGTTGGGGTAGGAGAGACAGAGATGTTTTTTGTTAAAAGAAAAGAAAAAGTGGAAAGGTCTGTGCGAGAGTTTGGGAAAACAGGGCCAAAGGGCAGGTGCTGGGCACTGCCGCTGGGTCTGTCGGCCCCGCCCTCTACAGTGCAGCCTCCCGTGGAGTGGCAGCGACAGCCATCGTCCCTGCTCTCACACAGGCCTCCGCCTCCCTCAGCTCCAGGGTTTGAAGGCAAGAGGAGCCTGACGAAAGCCTCTGTCACCGTGTTTCCATGCTAAGCGCTGCTCCGCCCCGTCTGCTGGCTGCGGCTGACCCTGGATGTCTAGCCATAATCTCAGGGAAGCCGCTTCCCTTGGCCTGATGGCCACCTCCTTAATTACCCGGCCTGCACGCGTCCAAGGTGAGGTGGCTCTAGAGACGGAAACCTCCAAAAGCCAGAAAAGTGGCTGCGAAGATGGAGCAAAACCCTCAAAAAAGAGAGAAAACCTCAAACCGTTGTCTTTTTCTTTTCTTTTTTTTCGAGACAGCGGGGCCTTTTACAGCACTTTTAAATGGTTGCCAGGGAAACAGAGCAAGGGAGAGGAGAAAGGTTATATGGAGACTGGATAAAACTAATGTGCTTTTTAGAAACATCAACTGGCAAGAGTTAAAGACTTTCAGAGGTTCTAGTAATGTCTCATTTTCAAAGTTCCCCTTTCAGAGCCTTAAGTTCCTTGATATCACTATTAACAATATTTAATCGTTGGTAAACTATAATTCATCTCCATCAAAGACTCGTGCTGATGGGTTTATGGAGCGTGGCCTTCTAAGTGAATTCCTGTCGGGTCCTTGGAAGAAGGCGCCTGGCATGCTGGACTGTGGGTCTGAAGGCCTTGGTATGACAGGGTTTGTCCCTGAGCCATCTCTGCAGTTGCTTCTGCCTCTGAGTCAGTTGGCAGTCACTAAATGCAGTCAAAGGCCGTGGACTCTGCAGTGTGTGAGAAGGTGTGTGTGGCCATGTGAGGCTCAGAGCCTGAAGGCAGTCGGTGAAAGACCACAATTTGTTTGTCCACAGCGGATGTGCCCGAGGACATCTCTCCCGGGGCACTGCGATTCCTCAGTGCCCTGCCTGCTCTTCCGAACACTGAATATCTGCATATTTACGCGAGATCATTCACTTCAGTGAGCATGCCCATGAATTTCGGTTCCGATTTAGTTTCGCCACTGCAGCCCCTAGTGAGTATTTATAACTCCTGCTCTCTGGAGAATCATCCCACTTCATATTTTCTGTGTCCCCTCAGCACTTATTTGCTCAATTTGTACTGTATTCATTTGTGCATATTTATTTATTGCTTGGGTCCTGAAGCCTCTGTACATTTCCATGGAGTCTTATGCACGCCTCTCCCTGGCAGTACTCCACAGAGCTGGGCTTTTGGTCAGTGAAGGAGACACTTAGTGTGTTGCACTTTGCCACTATGTACTCACCTCTAATACTTATTGCTTTTTCAGTAACAGACAGACGAGTTAACTGGTAAGCGCTGGTGACTTCCGCCCAGCCCTTTGCACCGGTGCTCACGGCAGCCTGGGTGGCATTAGTTACAGTTGTAGGAAGAGACAGCTTAAAATGACCCAAAAGCAAATTCTTAGGAGAGGACTAAGTCCAAGCACCAGGCAGAACCAGTTTGAGAATGTGAAGGTGTACGCTGGCCTGATGTCTGGAGAGTTGCAAGTGGGGATACCAAAATATCAACACACAAATAGCGAAGGGGAATCGTAGTGATGACTGGAAACACTCCAGTTGTAACTCATGGATCATCTGTGGACAAGAAAGTGCATAAAATGTGGAGCAAGGGTCCACTGAACTGGCAGAAAGAGAGAGTGGTTTCCCGAAAATGAGTGGAGGAGTTGCAATATTAAGCGCATATTTTCTGCCATCAGATTCTTTGCTTGTGCTCCCTACCTTTGCGCAAAACATAATATATTTTAAAATGTTGTTGCTATTGTGGGCAGAAGAGGCAAATGAGGCTTTGGTACCCAGCCCGGAGCAGACCTTAAACTCCAAGGGTCTTGCAGCAAGAGGTGATTGCAACAGGTACGCGTGACAAGAAAGCATTTTATCACAGACACTGCACACTGGTTACACTGTGTTGGGAAGACCCACCCGGGAGATCTTTTCATACCCTCTTGCCTCCTGAAATAGGAGCTGAACTTGTGGCAGAATGAAATGAATGCAGATACTTTGTTGCTCTGTACTATTAGGCATTGCAGTGTTATAGAAGCGCACTCTGAAGAAGGGTTTTATGGGAGAAAGGAAGGGGTCTTTGGTGGAAAGCAATCATGCTTTAACTTCCCGATGACGTCCCGTGTTGAGAAATATGGAGAGAAACATTAGATCAGCTTTTTTCATTAACTTGTAACTTATTCTGGATTCCAGTAAAGAAGTTTGGGTTCTTCTTTGGATTATGAGTAGTATTTTATATTCTTCCAACTGACTCAATGAGATATGAAGGATACTTTGTATTTGAAAAAAAAATATTTTCAGGAAAGAAAATTCCATGATCTTGCTAATTAATTTTGTCTCATTTCTAAAAATAGCTTCAGAAAAGGTCTTCTGTCTCTGATGTGATCTAGTGCCCTTCCCATAATCTCTCTTTCTTAAAGAGCTTCTGAGGGAGATAACAAAAAATTAAGAAGGGAGTGGGTGGGAAGTGTGGCTTTATCATTGGCTGCCCCAGCTTCCAACACACTAAGCCCAAAATCTAGCAGTACTGAAATGGCGTGTGTGTGAGCTTAGTAGGGCTTCTTGCCTCCTTCCAAGCCAGATCTTAAGTATATGCCATTTACCACGCGGTCCCGTAACAGGAGAAATTATCAGGTGCTATCAAGCAGACAGAAGGGGAAGTCCAAGAAGGAGACTTTGGTTCAGCTCACTAATTCCTGAGCATAACACGGAAAAGAGAGCCCGTTCAAGTGCCTGACATTTTAACCTGCTGGAATCCTGCCTATTGGGAACACGGCCCCATCATCTGATCAGTGATACTGGTGACTCCTGTCTCGGAAGTGCGTAAACAATTGAGAAGGCAGTAGAAAAAGAAGGCAAGGATAAGCGCAAAGATACATTTAATGTGACAAAATTGTAACGTATCTGAAATTCTGGCCTAATTTGTTTTGCAGTAATGATGGAAATAGGTGTCTTAATATATAATATTTTTGCATAAGTATGTACAATCTTTTGAGGCCGTCTTTAACCTCAGTGTATGTGAGTACGTACATATATGTGTGTTTATATACAGTATATAAATATATAAAATATGCAGAATATGACTGAATCATGGCAACATTTGCATTATTTATTGTCTTAGGTGGCTTGGGCTCTGTAATAAAAGTACTGGCTTCAAACACAGATTTATTTCTCATTGTTCTTGAGGCTGGAATGTCCCAGATTAAGGCTCTGCTATATCTAGTGTCTGCACCCAGGTGTGTAGACATGTGTCTTCTGACTATGTGCTAATGTGTGAGGGAACATGTGCTGGTCTCTTTCTTCTGATCCTACTGTGGGAACTCCATCCACATTACCATATCTAAAAGTACCTTCCTCCGAAGGCCACTTCCCTGAGCACTGATATATTAGCATGAGAATGTGGGGTGACACAAACATGCTGTCCCTACAACCAGCAAGACCGCCACATGTGTTCACTGGTCTGCTGGTTATCGGTGCCCGTGTGCACAGCACTCTGACCTCACTCCACACATGTTCACAGCCCAGAGAATCGCACCATCCACTAAAGAAAGTCATTCTGTAGCTACTATAATGACATGACTTTTTGAATGCCAGATGATCGTAAAATATATTTAGAACAATGCCATTGTTTGGAGACCTTTAGTGATGAGAGTTACAATTATAATGTTACAATGATTTATATTATTTTATGAATGGGGAAAGAACATTTATTGAGTAACTCCATTGTCTTTGGCACAGTTTAAAGAGTCTTACATGTTTCTCATTTAATGCACATAATAATTCTAAGTGCTTATAAAACCCCGTCTTTTTTGGAAAAAGAGGTCCAGTTGTGTTGCTGAGCATACACAAAGGGTAGAGCTGGGATTTGAACGCACCTCTTCAGAACTCTGTGGATCATGTTTTTCTGATATCCTGCAGCATCAGCTTTTTCATCTAGGCCGGTTTACAATAAAGCAGGTATTTGGGTGAGGAAATTGGTTTTCTGATGAGGATGTTCAGCTTTGCTCCGAGGCGCCTGACTGTGGGGTGGGTCTGGTCACCTTGACTCCTTTGGGAAGAAGTGGCTGCATCTGGCACTGTAGGTTCTGTGAGAGTCAGGAGGTACAGTCCGGGCTGCTTGCATCTGAGGCTTCCCCAGGTGGTGCGAATTATGAGGAGCTGAGATGCCAGGGGGAGATGCAGGGCAAGGGACAGGACACTGTCTGCTGCCTGTGTTGTCACCAGGGATGCTGGATTTAATTGTTTGTGTTCTGTGTTATGTCTCTTCATCCCGCTGCCCTTTAAATGAGCAACTTTTTTTTTTTTTTTTTTACCAAGAACATGCATTGGTACATTGTATACATAATGATCATAATCAACATGGTTATTTTGTACCTGTACATGATACATCTTGGTTTTCCCCCCTCTTCCCCCCTTCCCCTCCCCTCCCTTCCATTCACTCACCCCTCCCTACACTTGTTGCAAATAGGGAGGGATAAATGAGCAACTTTTGAGCAAGAAATGTTTGCCACACATCATTGTATCTCAAGTATTTGACATAAACAGTTAATAAATATTTGTTAAAAATAAACACACTGTCCAGTTCGGAGTAAACAAGATCTCCGGTGACCGATGTCTATAGAAATATAGTTGAGAATGTGTTCTTTCTTGGGTAATGCCACCCCTTCGTGGACTCTGTTTAGTTTTTTAAAAATTAAGTAGAATAAAATTAGTTTTATTTTGCGTCTATATTAAGCAGTTATGGCCCCACAGAGGTACTCTGACATATTATGAAACAAACCTTGGGAATCACTGACCTAGATATAGTAGCAAGGTGATAGGTGCTACATAAATATAATAAATTATACTGAGAGGGCTCCCTCGGCCTTTCTTCCCTACCAGGGCAGATGGTACAAAAATAGCCCGAAGAAACATTGAAGAATGTCTCAGGGAAGAAAACCTTAACACCTGGGGCTGCTTTTTCTACCCATAGTCAAGCGGTTTATTTAATACCACATCCATTCATTCAACAAATCTACATTAATGGAATGTGTGTATTTATGATGTGCCAGACACAGGGTGAGGGCTGCGAGAGAGACGCTGAGCCACACTCACTGGTCCTCCTACTCCCCCAGGTTCTGGAGGGAAGGGGCGGGCAAGGCACAGACATTAATGAAATGAATGCACAAACAGATTCATCACGGATGCATTACTGTTCTTTTTCCTCCTACTGTTAAAAATTCAGGTAGTACAGATAATCCCTCTCTACTCTTAGCATCTTTGTTGACCTCTTTCCTTTTTTTTTTTTCTGACCTCTTTCTTTTTACCACACTCTTTCCTTTACCTCTTTCCTTTACCTCTTTCCTTTACCACACTCTTCTCTCCATAACATCTGACTCTTCCAAGCACTATGAAAAAAAAAAAAACAAAAAACCAGTGAAGAGTGATAGCTTATACCCAAACACTGGTCAAGTTTTTGGTTTTTTTTAAAGAGAGGCAACTAAATAAAAATCAAAGAAAAATTACCTTATTCATGATTCTGTGGCTATAATAGACTCTTAATCAGTATGTCACAGGAGGTTAAAGAATCAGAAAAGAGACCGAGTGGCTGAGTTGTAGCCAGCTCAGTTACTGAGGTGAGGAATGGAGAGGCTTTGGTTTAAATGGTGCTGAGCTTCTCGTAGAGACGGAGGAGATATTAGTTAGGATGACAAAAATAACAAGGAATCATTGGACTCTGGAACGATGAAAGAAGACATCATCTGAGAACTCAGAAAATAATATAATGAATACCTATTTTTATTCTCATCTTTCCTTTTCAGTCTTCTGCAACTATCTTTCTTTGCCTTCACCCCAAACACATGAGAATATGCTAGGTGCTCATCATGGGCTGTCAGCGGGTGGAATTTTCCGAAGCTATTATTAGGATGGTATTAGGATATGCTCCACCCCCAAGGCGTTTTGTACTTTGGTAGCAACACTGTTCGCAGCACAGCTGGTGGATCGATGCTGGTGTGTAGTGTTTTTGTCAGCTCTCACAGCTATTTGTGAAGTTGCTTCCAAAACATTAGTGTAAGGGAGGACAAGAAAAAGGTAAAATAAAACTTTACCCTCTACCTCTTAGGTTTATTGAATGGGGTTCTGAAAAAGACATTAATAAGAGAAAACCATACAGATTTCATTTACAAGTAAAAACTGCATGTGGAAGAAACTCAGGGGAGTGAGTCGAAGTGATGGTTAGAACTTGGACTTAATGTAGCATCTTAGTGATGAACTGCGCATTTGTACAAAGTGACAGAATGGAGAACAAGGAGCTTAGGCCAAGGGGCAGTAGATTGTGAGGAAATTATATATATATGGAGGGGGGTGGCTAAGGGATGTTAAGTGTTATTTCAGCAAGATTTCTTGTGTGGACACTGCTGGGTGTTATCTCGGGTGATTAAGCATCTAAGCCTGCTTCAGGCAAAGTGGGCGGTGTTCTTTGTCTTCTGCTGTTTCTCAGTATCTTCACCTCAAATCCTCATGTATCTGAGTGGCTTGCTTTGATCCCCTTCATTAGTGACCCTTCTAGACATTTCAAACTTTCTGAGCATTTACAATACAAGGTTGAATGTACTACAGATAATTATACTTTTTGGTTTGCTAAGTGCCTGTAAAGTAATTGATCCAAATGTAAGATGATCAAGTTACTTAAAAACAGGCCCTTTTCAGGAAAGAATGCGGCTGGTATTTTCAAGACTTTGGAAGCAGTACGTGACTACAGAATGATCCACAGGAAACGTAGGGAGCTGCTTTCTCTTGGGGAAGCGGATTTAGAAGGCGCAGCCCCAGCAGAGGAATCTGTGAGGACAGTGGGGCGGGACAGACTGAACATTCTTCTGCAGGGTTACTCCTCCTGTTGTGATCTTCACAAGTCAGGGAGCATTCCATGTGGAATTACTCTGTTCGAAATACTCTTTGGAAAAGTCAAGTCTGAAAAAATACACTAGGACGTTTGCACTAGTGAGAGTGTGTATCCTTGTGTATGATTTGGGTGGGGTGAGGTAATTATGCTTCCTACACCAAAGGACATAACTTAGTTGTCAACACATAAGCAAGCGATTCTGGCACACCTGAGTATGAAGTAGGAGTGTCATCCTGGGCTTAAAGTCATGCTTCACTAGAAAGATGGCAAAATGAGTCCAACACTGTAAATGTGACTTTAGAAAAGAACTTCAACATCAGACAGTTTCGTTAGGACCCCGGCTATTTGGACAGCCTTGATTGTAAGGCACAGAGCTCACTGAGCCAACATGGTGCTCCAGCACAGGGCCGAGTGTGAGGTTGGGATCCTGGCTTCACTGGCTCCTTTCTATTCAGATGTGGGTGATCTGCTTCGCTTCTTAGCCTCTGCACTCTCCGCCAGAGTGAGGACAGTGACTCTCCACGCCTAAGCACCATGCTCCCTGCAAGAGCTCTTCTCTTAATCGTGTCCAAGGCACAGTGGCCCACGCATCCTGCAGGATGCAGGGTGTCTGGTTAATCCCGACCAATAAGATGAGTGGAGGAAGGAGGTGGAAAACAGGGCAACTGATAGAGGTGAAATAAAGGAAAGAGCTCAGCTACATTCTGAGCACAGAGATACTGCTGAGTCCGGTCCAACAAGTGTCACACGGTTTCCACTTTGACCCGTCAGATAACTAACAGTAATCTCCCGATCCACACCTCTCCTCTTCCTCTTTCCCGTTCAGTTAATCCCTGTAGCATCTCACTGTTAGATATTCTAGGTCTGGACTACGGTAGGGGAGGAGGAACAAGCTTGTTTCATTGCTGTTTAAAACGACCAAGGGCCATTTTAACCTAGTAATTTCACTCAAGAAAAATTTTCATGAAGAAATAACTCAAAAGTAAGAAGAAGTTCTTCACACTGCATGATTTTTAATTGGTGAAAAAGTAAAAGTCAGCAATGTGGGAATAGCTAAGCAAATTATTCTATATTTATTCGAGGAATTATTTTAAATAAAAATTATGAAGAATATGTAGTGCCATGTAAATGATTGTAGCAGAGTAATCAGTAAAAAGGGAAATTATAAGTTTTACTTATACCCCAGCTATATGATTATTCATATTCACACATCCACAAACATTAACATACATAAGATCTAAAACGTGTATGCTGTGCTATGCTAAAAGGATGGGATGGTGTGATTTTTCTTTACCCTCTTTTTCCTTTTCTTGTTTTGTTTATTTGGAAGTAGGGTGTCAGTCAGTTGACTGGGCGTTCCTCAAACTGGTGATCCTCCTGCCTCAGTCTACCCTGTAGCTGGATTACGGGTGTGCACCACCATGCCCAGCTCTCTATCGTCCTGTATATTTGTGATATTATATTTGCGAAACAACAAAATTTAAGGGAATTAAATATCCAGAGCCTGACAGTACACACAATTGTATTCCTCATTACTCACTCGCTCTTAGAAAGTCAAAAAGGCGAAGAAATCCATCTGCTCTGGACCTTTTTTTAGGTTGCTTTCAGGGTTCATCTGTGTGGACCTTCACCAGCTTGCAGCTTGGCAGCTCGGCAGCTCACACTGTGTTGTTGAAGAGTCTGGTGGCCAGGAAAGTGGATTTTTCTGTCCCAGGTCTTATTGTGAGCCCGAAGTCACCACTGTTCGCATGGAACCAATTCAATACCTTAAGGCTGATGTATTTTCTTCAACTCAAAGGGAAAAAAATCTGTTTCACTTGCATCGTTCCTATTCCACAGCCACAAACTGACTGCTTCATCATCTTGAAGCTGTAATAATTATCTATTGCTATATATATTATCCTGAAAATGAACATCTTAAAATAGCAACGTCTCAGTCAGTTTCATGGGTCAGCCGAGGAGGATCAGCCTAGCGGAGTGGTTCTGGAGCAGGCACTCTCACATGGCTGCAGATGGTGAGTCTCTTAGACGGCACCACAAGGGCACAGCTGGGCTGTAGGACCTGATCACTCATACCCCGGCAGACTGGTGCTGTCGCCAAGAGGCCCCAGGCCCAGACCACGTGGATCACTCCCTAAGGCTGACTGTCCTCAGAACACGGCACTGATCCAAAGGAGAGGTCAGGGTGGGAGCGTCTCTGTATTTTATAGTGTCCCTTCAGAAGTTTACCCTGTTCCTCTGTATTCCATTGTACACACAGGTAAGTCATGTCACATATGCACATCCTACATAATTCAGCATGGGAGGATTCTGTGCCTCATTACCAAGAGATAAGGATGGGTGGGACATGTTAGGTAAAACAGTTCATTCTCTGTCCCTTGGTGATCTGCGTCTCACCAAAGTATAAAATGCTCTCACCTCCCACAGCAATAAAAGTGTCACTCATGTACGGCAAACACTTGAAATTCAGAATCTCATCCTCTATGTCAGGTCTGGTGATGAAGATGCACCTCGAGTGGACTTTCTTTTGTACAGCCCCTTTAGTATGGTTGCTGTCTGTCTGAAGACCTGTGAACTAAAGACACTGTTGTCATTGGCTCCCATTCCACACACACCCCCTTACATGCCTTCAGCGTTCCCTGGTGGGAGGGGATAGCGTAATCACTATGGATGCCCACTTACCAAAGAGAAAAATTGGATGTGTATTGGAGTTACTGCTTCATAGCAATTCCAAAATCTGGCAAAGTGACTCAAGACCTGGATATGGTTTTCCAAGATTGTTCATTCTGTTATCTAGGCTCTTGATTCTACCTTTTGAGTCATCCTACTTTCCCATTCAAAGTAGTCTATTTTTTCAGCTGAGCATTTTTATTTCTTCTGCCTGATTCTTGTACGTAGATATTTGGGTATCCAGAGACCTTTTTCATTTTGTACTAGCTCTGTACTTTTTGCAGCTCAACCTGGCATGATTCCTGCCAATACGATTCTTTTAAAAATGTGGAGGTCTCCTGTGAATATTTTTGGATTAATTCTATTAGGGAAAAAAAAAACCCACCAAAATCTCTTTGTGTTTGTTTATCTTGGATTTTTATGGAAGAACAAGTTTCCAGTTGAGAGCCCTGCTGTTGTATGGAATGGTTCCGTTCCATACTCACATTGCTTAGGCACACAAGAAGTAAACCTCACACAATCTGGGTTTATGCCATTATAGTTTGTGGCCTCCATCCTCAGCTGGGTCCACAGGGCTACACAATAATTTTTCTCTTATTCTTGGCCAATTGTCTGTCCCATGCTTCAGGTTACCATCCCAATCTTCATTTCTCTTCCTAAATCAACTGTCTCACACCACCCCTCACCAGTCTCAGCAAGTGGAATGATCCTCCAACCACGTAAACATGCCAAGAGTTTTATTTCCATCCACTTCCTTTCCTCCAGGCTCTAAAAACATTGTTCCTCCTACCATACAAGATCAACACTGCCCCTCACTCTTTTGGTCCTCTTCCTACTTATCTTCCACAAGTTATTGCTCCATCAGTTATCTCCTCTTCCACCTTCTGACTCTCTGCTATCTCCTTTACCTGAGCTGTGCACGTGCACCTTCTGTGACTTTAAATGCCCTTCTGAAGTATTCTCCACTGTTTTAACCTCTGTCTGTGTCTTTATTCCCCTACCTGTGTTGTCTTCATGATGATTTTTATCTTCTTTTATGTGCTTTAATTAAAAAGTAAAACATAATCGAGATAAGGTGAAAAAACTAAAAGTTTATAGGAATTGAAGCCTGCTCACCCCTCGCCTCATCTCCACAGAAGCTGCCTCACAGTGTGTAGTGTTTCTGTTTCCAGCCCTGCTGCGCTCGATGATTCCACCCCTTGGACACCCTGCTCGGCCTCCTGACTGAAGTTCTGCTCCTTGAGTAAACTCCTCTCAAGGTGTTGCTGCAAAAGTCTTCACAGCTCCCTAAACTCTGAGGCCAGTGGACTCAGCCTTCGTCATTTGACATTTTCTTCTGTATGTCGTGCATCCCGGCTGCTCCCAGCCTCCTCCTTGCTTGCAGCCCAGCAGCCTCTCTTGAGTCCCTCGGGTCTCCTGCCAGCCCCCTCCTGGACTGGCCTCACATGAGAGCTCCGCTGGGGTCCACTGCAAGCTCTCCCTGGTCCTCTCACTATCATCATCATTCAAAGACCGTTTAGTGCCAGGGACGGCTTTGCCCTCAGTGCACACCTGCTTCTCCGATGTGTCTGTGAAGGGTTCATCCGGGAACTGCAGTCTCCATGTTGACCCCCTGCCCCGCTTGCACTTCCCCTGGAGCCCTTCTTCCCTAATGACGTCAGTCTCAGTCCAACACTGCTCAGCATCTGAGACTTCCCCATGAATTCTCCTTGCACTTAGTCTTCCACACATAAGTAGTCATTGAGGACAGTACATTTTTTTCTCTTAAATATGTTTTGCACCATTTGTCCTTTAAATTCTGTAGCAGTAATTTAATTTAGGTCCTTATCAGCTCTCAGACTTCCAAAAAAATTTCCTAACAAGCATATCTGCCCAAATACTGTCTCTACCAATCTTTGCTGTGCCTCTCTGTACATCTCAGCATCCTCTACACAGAGCTGATGATTCTCTCTACAGGAGTGATCAATTTGAAATAAAACTTATTAAAATATCCACAGCCTTCCTTGTTGCCAGCAATTAAAATCTCTTGCTTAGTGAGTCCAGCACCCTGTCTGGTCCCTGCCTGTGACTTCCCCTGTTTCTGTTCACCCCTCATCACATCTCATGACCTCCGCCCCTGTTTAATGACCTTGAAACACCTAGTTGCTTATTAATTCTGACTGGTCCTCGGCAGTTTTACTGGTTTTAGCAACTGCTCGTTTTTCCCCCTTTCTAGAAGGTTCTGTCTTGCATCCTTGACCCTCTCAAGTGCCTCCTTACCTTCCAGAAATCAACTCAAATTAAAAACTGAACTCCTTAGCCAAACACATTTCAAGGACGCAGTGTCCGTTCATGGCACCCCCATGGGACGGAGCAGATGGCGGAGGGTTTCATGGGCAAGGGCGGTTCTCCTGGACAGCACAGCTCCAGATTCAAGCAGCACCAGCAACAGGACTAGGAAAGCGAAACACTCTGCTGTCTTCCGCCAAAGGCTGCAGGCCTCGGTTTCCCTGAGCAGGCCCTTCAGACCCTGCCTCGGCATGCACAGTCTGCCAGCCTCACCCCTCAGGAATTCTCTTTCTGCACATGTGGGCTTCGTGTGGGTCTGTCAGCTGGCTTTACATTTTAATCTTCCTGCTGGCCAGCTGGGGTCTTGGTGGCCAGTTTCCGGGTCTTCACTTTCCTGGTGACACACACATTTCCATCCTACCCGTGGAGCAGAGACAGTGCCCCTCGGTTCCCGGACCCCGAACCCGATCAGCTGTCTTCCGCGGAGAGCCATCTCTTCGACGACGTCGCTCGGGTGCTCCTCCAGGGAGCAATCGTCCTGAATTCCATCACCACATTTTTATACTATCAAAATTACATTTCACAGAGAGGAAAATAATTGACATAATATCTATCAAGGGAGAATCAGAGCCATTTTCCCATCGCTGTTTTTCTCCCCTTGATTTTAGAGCGTTCTCACCAGCGGATGCCTTTTTGTGAAAAGAAGATTATTTGGTTTAGTTTTATTGTTGTTTGCACTCAGTTGAAGTAATCACACTACCACACAGTCTGAATTTATGTCTAGTACATGGGTGGATTTGCGTTACTTACTAACATTTATTTTCATTATTCAAGTGCACTTAGCACCTACTCTCTGCACATTCGGGTTAAACAAGTCTTACTGTCACTCGCCATCTGGACTTCTTTAGGACCTCGCGGTCGGTGTGTTTGCCTTCCTAGGGATGAGATGGTGGGTCTGTCCTTGGAGGTGCTCCCAATGAGATGAGACAG
This sequence comes from Hystrix cristata, assembly GCA_004026905.1. Lineage (NCBI taxonomy): Eukaryota > Metazoa > Chordata > Mammalia > Rodentia > Hystricidae > Hystrix > Hystrix cristata. The sequence goes on along the minus strand of PVJO010012665.1, from coordinate 11,652 downwards.
GAGACACTCCCCCTGCTTATGGGAACTTCCTTCCTTCCTCTGCTGGCACCTCGGTGGGGCCTCAGGGCCTGGTGGCTCCCCACTTGGTGCTGACAGCTTCTCTCACTCACAAGCCAACAGAAGTCGTCTCCTGCTTCCTGGCAAACCCCAGGACTGGCCGTCCCAAGACGCTAGGAGGCAAACCACCTTCTAATCTCCAGAGGCATTTAGCACCCCCCGAATCTCTTCCTTAACCTGGACTTCTTTTGGTTGAATAGATGTAAGGATTTCAAGCCCCTTTCCAAATCCAAATGGAAATGTGTGATTGAATTGTGGCCGACGAGCCTGACCAGTGTGTGCCCTCTTTGTCCCTGGTACTCTTACTTTTCTCGCTACCACCAGATGCATTCAAGAACTGTGGCTGTACCTTCTTATTACTCATTCACTTTCCATTTCCTGCTGCTTCTATTTCATCTCCGCCTCTTCCTCCTCCTCCCTCTTCACATCCTGGTCAATCTCCTCCTCTCCCTATTCCTTTTTCTTTATTCCTCTGGGACACAGCGCTGGGATAGCAGAAGGAGCACCGGGTGTGGAGTTCGGTGGCAGACAAAATCGAATAGGAATCCCTCCTCAGACACATTTTAATTTGAGGAATTTTGCTACCCGCCTGAGCCTATTTTCTGATTTCTAAGTGGGATCGGTAATGTCTACCTTTCGGAGTTATTACAAATATTAAATGAACTCCTGTGGGCTAAGCATGGGGCATATTGATTTTTTTATTTATGTAATTAATTCATCTGTATGCCTTGTATTGTTCTAGGCCTTTGGGTTACAGTGGGCACAAGTAAAACCTCTGTCCCCATGGACTCTTTTCTTCAAGAAGGTTGAGAACTTGGGAGAATAAATCAATCACATGTTGACAGATAATGAAAAGGCTAGGGAGAAAAGTAATGAGGAGTAATTAGTAGTTATTGTTATTATTGGAGTTGTTGCTGTTGTTGGGGGTTATCCTCTTGTGGCTCCCTGTCCCGTTTCTGTGGCTCAGTCTTTTGTCCCTTCCTGCATCTCTGCACACTCAAACCTGCCTTCACACGGACTCCAGGGCCCGGGGTCCCCAGTGAGTTGGCATTACCGTGTTTGCAAGAGGGACTGAGTACAGGGAAGGAGTGATTTAGGAGACTCCCGTCACCCAGGCGGGACACTCTCAGCATATTCTCAAACAGCTCACAACGTCCTTTCTGCCGAGGGCTGGCAGCCTGGCCGGGAGCACAGGAGCACAGGTGCAGTCCTGGGCAGCTTGGCCCTGGCCACCTGGCATCAGCAGGAACCACGGCTTCCCAGGCAAGGTGCACGTGCCATCTTTGACCAGTGCAGCCTGTGACCCAAATGTCCATGCCGTTCTTGAAGGTTCTCGGTGAGCTACATGGCAAGCACATCTCTTCTCTCTCAGTGCTGGGAATGAGGCCCTGAAAGACAAGCTTCCACTCCTTCAGCTCTGGTCCTGTCCCCCTGTGGGTCTCGGCTCCTCGTGACTCAGGTTCCCATCCTGCTCTGGCCTCCCTCTGCCTCTGCCAACTGTACTATTACTCCTGTCCTTTCTAAAGGGTGAGGTTTTACAAGACAGAGAACTACTTCTCAGGAAATAACTTGATGTGGTGATAAACCAACATTTATTCCATGGGTACTTTCTAGATTGGAAATTCCAGATCAAACGTTTCAACCCTTAAGAGATTTTCAAAATCCCAACGCCCACGACATTATTCCCACACCATTTAAATTATATTTCTGAATACAAGGCAATGTATATACCTGAGGTGCTGGAGATGGACCCAGGACCTTGCACAGGGTAGGTGCACAGTGTACCTGAGCCGCATCCCCAGCCCATGTCAGTATATTTTTCAGGGTGGCCAGGTGACTTCAAGGTGATTGTGGTAGCCTCTGGTGCCTTGAGTCTGCAGGAGAGACTATGGGGCTCCCACCAACGCAGAATGCGCTGAAGGGTCCCGGCGCTGTAGGCTTGACAAGAGGGCTCTTTTCTCCCTTGGCAAATGGTGCCCAGCACTGAGGAGGACTCACTGCCTTTTTGTTTAGTGAATGAGCAGATAAACGAAGGAGCTCAAGTTACTGGGGGAGGAGCTGGGGATAGGAAGCGCTACTCCCCTTGAGGTTTCTGCGCAAGTGAAAGGTTGGAATTGGTAGCTGCAGACAGGAGCTGTGGGCTCAGAAGCCCTCCGTGTGCAGCCCACTGGCCTGCCGTGTGAGCCGGCAGAGGGACCCGTTCCTCTGTGCTGGCTTCCTCCTCTGTGCGGAGGAGCTCTTCACAGCTCCGACCTGCGAAGGAAGAAGGAATGGTTGATTGATGTGTCCACATAGTGCCCATGACAGTGGCTGGTTCGGAAGGAGTCGCGGGTAAATGCTGGTGATCAGCGTGGTGATAAGTGTTGGGAAGTGTGTAGTGTGTGCCAGGAGCCTCAGATGCGCAAAGCATACTGGGCTCACCCTTCAAAGGGTCAGGGAAGGACCTGTGTACAGGGAACAGCAAAACTGAGCTTGAGCATAGGACTCTTTTATACTGTGAAGTAGGAGGGAGGGAGGAGTGTGGCAGGGAGGCGGGAGGGATGACAGGGACTCCAGGCATTTGGAACCTTGTCCTTTTAGTCTGTCGAATGAGCTGTAACTTAAAGTGGTAGAAACAGGCCAAAGTGGCCTTGTTATTTTTTATCACAAAGAAGTCCACATCCTAAGTCTCTGTTTCCTCTTTCATGGTCCCGCTTCTAGCTACAGCTATTGATTTTCCTGGCCATCGGCCTGCCAGCCCCCATGGATACTTCGGCTCCCTACCCGTCTCCTTAGGACTACAAGGGTGTCAGTTCGCTATTTCTTTCATAACTAGAAAGAATCTTACAGGCCACAAACATGGACTAAGGCAGCAAATTTGTGATTTGTCTGTTTGTTTTGCCTTGGTGGCCCTGGTGATTGAACCCAGGGCCTCACACGTAGTAGTCAAGGGCTCTATCATGAGCTGTATTCCAGTGCCTTATTATTATTCCTTTTAAATCTGAACTTCATGTTTTTCACCAGGGTTCTTTATGAACTTACTCTTAGTGAATTCAGAATGGTCTGGTCAGCATTTTCTCCCCATTCCTTGGTGTTGCTGTGTTTTGGGGAGCTGGCTTAGTGCCCATCTTAGGGAAGGGCCGGTAGGGGGATGTTTCTGTTTGTGGCATCCTCCGACCTGACTTCTCCTTGTTTCTCTGTGATCTTGAGTCCTTGACACACCACATGCCTAAGACAACCTGAGGGGCTTCTGCAGGTCCTTGCTCAGGTACTTCCTGTCAGAATAGCCTGGCGACACTCCAGGCAGGGTGTGTGACCCTCTGGGACCTTGTACACTAAACATCCTCTATCACCACCTCTCCCGTGCATCCCACGGCCTGAGAACACAAGGCTGTAGTACTCTGGCTTTCCCACCCCCACTCTCCAGCCCAGGGAGTGTCTGTTTCCTCTGGAGCTAGAGGGATGAGCTGGAGACTGTCATCCTTCCAAAATGGGCTCACAATATTTCACAGAGGACGTCTACCTTAGAAACTCCAAGGCCTTGGATTAAAGTCTGTGCTTTCTCTTCCATGTCTGCTGTTAACAACCTTGCCTGGAGGGCAGGAAGCCGTGTTCCCTGGCTGCCCCCAGGAAAGAAAGAGAAGGGAGAGAGGAAGGTAAAGTAGTTCGAGTTCTCAGGAAACAAAATACAGGCAAATATTACAAAGCGCCGTCTGATCATACCTCTCATAATAAAACACCACTAAAATTATTGAATGTTTACTACCTGACAGTCCGTGCTGATTGTTTTCCATAATTGACTTTTTTATTTTTCACAATCACCCTAAGAGGCAGGTATATTACTGAGGGATTTAGAAAGGGTAATTAACATGTTTACATTGTATGTTACCCAGTGGCAGAGCCTGGATCCCACCCCAAATCTGTTTGGCTAAAAGTTCCTCCTCTCCCTTCACCTAGTATATGAAGGTAAACAAGAAGAAATCAAATGGATGCTCTCAAAATATTACTGAGAATTTTATCTTTGAGATATAATAATCATAAGTAAATGTGCATTTTAAATTGAGTGTAGTCCTTTGTTTAAAGGCAAAGACTTGCTGTGCTGAATGCTCTTAAGTACAAACGACCATTATCTAATGACCTGGCTCCTTCTTCTGTTGTTTCTCCAGCAGACTTTTTGTGTCATGTTCTGTTTAGGCGGGGCCCATGTGTGGGCTCTCTCTTGGGTTTGGAATGCTCCGTTCTCTGTGTGTGAGCGGAGACAGCTTTGGAATGTCACTTCTGGAGTCCCACTGGTGTGTTTCGGTCAGCCTTCGCCTCTCATTGCCCTCTTGGTGTGTCTTTGTTGAGTTATAGGAGATCCAGGGCAGGCTTGGAAGGTGGCACAGAGAGGAAGTGAATGCAGCATAGTGTGACTCTTCAGCGACACTCAGTGACAGTGAGAAAATTCTTCACTTTCTCCACAAGAGTGAGGCCTTGGAGACCCCGATCCCTCTGAGATGGGGATTTGGCCTCCTCTTATCAAGCCTGCCCAGCCCCATGCAGGGCTGAGAGTTGACTTACAGATCTCCCTCTGGCCGCTAATGACTCTTGACAAATAAACAAGGGACACAACAGAAAGCTATCATAATTGGCAAAGATAATTCAATGAAAGGTGGCATTCTACTAAACAAGAGGATTCTTTCAGAGAAACAGTGCGCTTCTCTGTGAGGGCGGACCTATCGGGTAAGAATAGACCTTCTCTGACCCTCAGTCTTGTCCAGTGCTGTCAGATCTGTGAGTCTCCCTGCATTCCAGACCCAGGAGAGGGCTGGCTCACCGGAGCAGTGTATGTTTTTATCTGTAGCCTATTTGTTTTCTTTTCTTCTCGCCTCTCTCTGTGTCTCTCTGTCTCTGTCTCTCTCAATAGAGCAACCGTTTGAGATTAGCATACTTTTTAAAAATGGAAGAGGTTTCTTCACTGGCATGTTTCCTTCTGAAAAACAGCATAATAGAATGCGTGTGATGCAAGTTTAGATGCTCACATCAGAAAGATGAAAGAACCTACGCTCTCTTTGCTTCAGTACATGAACACCTCCAGTATAGAAACAAGGAAACAAATGATGTCAACTTTTCAGGCCCTGATTTCTCTGTCTTTACAGTGCCTTCCTGCCTTCCTTCCAACCTCCACATGTGCTGAGAGCCCAGACCGTTTTGTTGCCTCTGTGTCCTTATTGCCCTTTCTGTCTTCCTTGATTGCAATCCAGTTTCCACTCCACCGGGCTTGCTGTGGGCTTCTTACCATTGTCTGAGATGTTGAAGCCCCCATTCTGTCCCTCACGCTGTCCAGTGCAGCCATCCTTTCTACCGCCTGGGCATCTTCTCAATGTGCACACTGGACCTCAACATCTCTCTGCTTTAAGTTCCATCGCGGGCTCCCAGAGGTGAGTCTGCGGCCTCCCTGTAGCACTCAGGTCCTGCTGCCTTCCTACGAGCAGCCTCCGCCTCTGTGCCAGCTGTCATGTACACTGAGCCCTACAGCTGCCGCGGCCATAGCAAGTGGTTGCTTTGCAGAAGGCCAAGCATTTGTCCTGTCTGTCCATCCTCCTGTCCTCCTGCTGTCCTGGCAAAAAGTTCCATGCGGGGCGTCAATTGCTCTTTTCCAGACTCCCTCAGCCATGCGCGTTACATAGATAGTGTGAACACCACAGTGTGTCTGTCCCCCAGGACACACACTGTGGCCAGCTGCAGCTCCCCAGACAGTCTTCCTTTATCGTCTCCAGGACTGAGCAAAGTCTCTGCCACGTGATGGGAAGAACAAATGCACGAATTAATTAATTAATTAAAAATCATACTGTACTTTAGATTTAAGATGTCAATCAATGTGGGGGTGTATCATGAAAAGAAACAGAGATTCTGCATGAGGGCCTGAGACTTTAAATTGAATTTTCACAGATTTCTGGCTAAATTATCTATGAAGATCATTTTAATTAATTTGTCCAGAATTATAAGTTATAATTTTACCTTACCTTACAAACTGTATGTAAGGCTATTAGGGAGGAAGAAATGACATGCATGTGTTGAATTGTAGTTATAAAATAGTCGACGTACATTAGGTAATAACATTATTGTGTGACATTTTAAGAAGAATTTTATAAATAGGTCATCATTGACAATGCTGTATCTCCAGCTAATTTTCTTGCCAGTTATCTCAATAATTGGATCCTAGGTCAGTCTTTAGCCGTAGGAGGAGGAGCGCTGACAATAAAATGGACATTTAGAAACTGTCTCTTCGTAATTCCATGCAGAATAAGTTCTTGGGTAAATAGTGAGCCAATTAGAGAAATATATGTGTGCTGATGAGGTTTTGAAAGCCACACCAGTGAACCCATGGAGACTTTTAAATGCCTGGATTCATCAGCAACTTTGAATTGACAGCCTCTTTTCGGGAAAACCAGTTTTCACCCCTAAGTAGCTTCTGCAAGAGGTTTTTCAATTGAATGTTTGGAGAAAGGAACTTGGAATTTAAAATGGATGGATACTGAACCTTTTCTGATGCTAAGTGAAGGTGGTAAAGCAGATAGAGTCCAGAGAAGGCCTGCTGGAGCTGCCCGAGAAGACACCTCTAAGAGCCTTTAGGGGAAGAGGTATGAGGGGCTGGCTGCTGAATCTGGGGTGCATGACATCTTTGCATATTTTGGTGATTTTTGTGGCTCAGGGCTCAGTCTCCAGCCTTGCCAGGCCATGGCCTGACTTTTACAACACACCCATGAGCTAAATTCATAAGAGATTGACCAATGATGGCTTCATTCATTGACTTCTTCCTAAGGGTTATTTCCCTTTCTGGCACAGGGGTCTCACAGGCACGCATACCACTACCACACATTTTGTCCTTTGATTATGCCTTCTCTCTTAGCTGTTCCCGGACCTAGGTGGACGAGGCCAGGAGAAGCAGGTGGCTGCCCCCACATGGGCCTCCGGCTACAGTGGGTTTAGTACAGTCGGCATCTGGATGAGCTTACACCAAGCTTTGCCAGAAGTCCAGAGGACCGTTCCAGGCCTGGTTTGCACACAGGGGGAACGCTCATCATTTGTTCAGCCCCTGGGGGAACCGCACCCTAGTTTATTCTTCACCATCTGGTAAAGTTTGATGAGTATCTCATCACAGCTTTCATTTAGGCAAAGATATGCATTTTTCCAGTGTAAAGGGACTTTTGAGAGACCACAATTCCTTGCCTTTCTCCCTATTCCTTCCCACTTCTTAGGGGGCAAGGACTCTATTCTTCGGCCAGGTGAACTTGTGAGAATCTGCCTGTGTGGAAACTCGCCTCTTCTTAGCCCTCTTGCAGGCAGCGGAGCCGCAGTACACAGGCATTCTAGTCTGCCTGCCTGGGGCTAAGTTATTATTTTCAATCCTCCAAAGTAAGAGAAAGCCTGGTAGCTGTGGCCAAATGATCTTCCTTATGTCAGGAGCCAAGCTGACACTTGAGCTCTGGCCGCTGTCGGTCCCTCGGTTACTTCCAAACTTAACAGAGGAAGGTGTCACTTGTATTCTTCCAACACCAAGCAAAACAATCAAGCAAGTCAAGTGTTTACTAGGCACTCTATAGCTTCAGGACACACGGAGCATGACCTATTTCTCAGTCTCGCCAAAAGGACAGAAGAATGTCACTCCTTCGGGTGCTCAGAAAGCAAGCGTGATGGAGACCTACGCAGCCTGTTCAGGGCAGCACGCCCACCCCAGGAGTCCTCGATCAGGGACTAAGCCAGCTGACCTGGCTGTCTGCTCAGCAGGGCTTCCCTCCTGCAGTACCGCGTCTGCGTAGCTAACTCGAGCAGACTCTCGGATTCTCCATGGCGTCATCTCCTTGAGCCTGCGGGCCAGCCCGAGTCACCGCGCAGCCGTGGTGCTCTGCTCCTGTCGCTCACTTCCTTCCCAGACCCTGCAGGACATCAGTGCCTCCAGATGGTCATCTGTTGGTGACATTTGTGAAGCCAGATATTTTACCTCCAGGGGATCGTTGTCTCTTTCCACTCAGGCTCCAGCTTTTTCACACCGCTGCCCCCCTTTCTGGTGCTGGAGTGGGGTCCAGATTAAGGGACACTGAATAAGGAGGCCAGGGCTTCATTTCGGAAGCCGGTGCTTCTGCAGCCCTGTGCACTGCCCCACACACGAGGTCGGCGCTGTCCAGGAAAAGATGTGCCGGAAGTGCTCATCCCTCGCTCCTCGGGGGCCTCACCAGTGTCAGAGGTGCGGAGTCACCTGGCAGGAGCCACGGGGAGAAGAAACAGGCTCGTCACGGGGCTTCAGCCTCCTGAGTGTGAAGTTACCAGCGGAGAATTCAGTTCTCCCGACTCCTGGGCAGAATGGAATTTCCCTCCTGTCAGGCATGTACGTGGTAAACCACCACATACAAATAAAAACACACCTGACCAAAAAACCCACACCTGACAATGTTTGAAGAGTTGTATAGATTGTGATTTATTTTATCCTTCTAAATATTCATACTGTACCTAATTTAGCACTCATAATGTTTTGTTCTTTTTCTTAAAAGAATTCCCCCAAATTAAACAACAACAAAAAACTGCATATACCCTAACTCCCAAATCTCCCTGTAGTGCCAGAGATGATAACGAACAAGCTCCTGCCTGTGCCATTCCTTGGTGTAAAGAGGAGTCTCCTTCTGAGGTAACAGGAGACGGAGCAGCAGCCACATGCAGGGACCCGGAAGAAGCAAGTGAAGGAGCACATGGAAAACCAGTGTGGAGTCTTGAGATGCCCTCGGTCTGGTGTCTGTGTCTTGACTGTGGAAGGGCTGAGAAGGAACAACTGGTCACCCGCAGGGATACCTTCCGGGACCTACAACTGCTCGTGGTCAGCACCCCCGTGAAGGCTCCCAGCGGACCCCACAGCCTCCTAACCCAGCACAGACCCCTGACTTTGGTGGTTACCTTTCAACAGCCGCAGACTTCCAGAACGCACTCTCTATTTCCTTTAACAGCAGAAGACAAAAATTTGGGGTGAAGAATCTATTTTGTTGAACTATCCTTTATCTTTTAAATAGTCAACTATCCTATGGACTCTTCCTTCTTCTTTATTTCTTTGTATTTCCATGATTTTCTGAGTTTGTTCATTTCATTTCTTTCAGATAAGGAACAATTTAAATGAACTTCACTTCTCAATTATAATACACGTTTATTTTAGAAAATTTGGAAACCATAAGAACTAGGGGAAAGAAAACAAACATGCATAATAATCCCACCACTCGGAGATAACCACTATTAAAATTTTGATTCATTTCCTATCGGGCTTGCTTTATACACATTTATTTCTTTCACACAGTGTCAGTGTTATTTGTATCCTATTTTATACTCTTATTTTTCCACTCAATTCTGTGCACATTTCTCAAGTGATAAAATTTGGCTTGAAACCTAATGGTGATGCCCACATAATATTCCATAGCAAAGCTATTCTTCAACTCACGTGTTTCACTGAATATTAAATTGCTTTTATTTCTTCTATAAATTATACTCATGTCATCTTTAAATGTAAACCTATATTTTCCTCTCTGATTATTTCCTTGTAATAAATTCCAAAATATAAGACTCAACACGTTCTTCTTAGCTTATGAGTCTGTCAACTATTGCCATTTCTGCAAGTTCTTCTCAGCATTGTACCATGTTACTATTCTTATTTTTTACTTCTACTTTTTGTTATTTATTCATCACTATTTGTTGCTATAATAGGTATCCAAAGTATCCCAATGTTTTAATTTTCAACTATTTTTTTGAGTGAGGAAGGTTGTACATTTTTTGGATGGTTGCTAACCATAAATTAATAAATTATTTGTCCAAAACTTTTTCATGTCTCTATTCATTTTTTTTCCATTGACGTAGTAAAAAATATTTGTAAAAAAGAAATGTTCTTATCTATATCTCGGGGACATTTGAAATGTTGTTTATATATGGGACTCACCTGGTGTTTTCCCAATGCACAGCCTACTAATACATTATCCTTCAATTTTAGGTCTACCTGAAAAATTAATATAAAATTTTGGAATAAAACTGCAGAGTGATGGCTTTTAAAGAAAACAGAAATTATATCTACCTCTGGTGTTGTAAAAAGTATGTATTAAATTTACATCAAAAAAGAGTGCATATTTTGTGAGGAAATTCTGTTAAATTATATCTCCTAGAGAAGCGATTTAAATGAAATTTTCCCAATAAAGTTTTTATCCATATGTAATCCATTATGGGCCCATTTTTCCTTGCACTTTCAAGTCAGCATGTAGGCCATACAGATTACATATATGGATGGGTAAATAGAGGATGCATAGGTACATAATGGATGATAAATAGATATTGGATAGATAGTTAATAGATGATGCATTAGATAAACAGAAAATAGATTATATATAGTTGTAGAAGATAAATACATGATAGGTGAAATATTAAATAGATGAAGATATAAGTTGATAGACAATAGATTAGATAGAAATCTAGATGAAGATATAGTTGATAGACAATAGATTAGATTAGATAGATGCTAGACTATAGTTGGTACATGTTAAATGCATACGGATAGACGATAGATCTTAGGTATGGAAAAACAGATTGCAGTTGATAAAGGGTCGATTATAAAGGTAACGGAATATAGTTGATATGTGACAGATACATGATCATAAATACATGGTATGTACAGATTGTTGTGGATAGATAGATCCTAGATAGACGGCTGATAGACTGATAAACCACAGAGGAACCTGTCTGCTGACGGGGACCATCCTTACTGTAGTCAGGTCCCTGAAGCTGTGCCCTGCAGGCTAGTGACGCCGGCAACTGAGGACAACCTGGAGTGAGTTTCGGGCCCCCTCTGTGGTCATGACCTGCCTGCTAGGGGAGATGCTGGCTATGTTGCGACCATAGAGCAGCCTTCCACCGCGAGGGTCCCCTTCCTGTCCTCTGTATGTTTTATGTGAGAATCTACCTTCTGTGCTGAATCACCTGGGAGATAGATATCTGAAGATTAACTGGAATTGTCTTTTGTTCTAAAAAACATAAATTTTTCTGGGGAGTCAGACAGGTCTGCCATTTCAAGGGTACCTTCTATTGAGCATCAAAGATGGGGAATCCGATGGCCAGGCATCTACCTTGCTCCTCTCACTGCCTCATAGCAGGTAGCCCGGCCTGCTAGTGAGGAACTGGGGAGTGTCTCTGTTCAGGCTGCTGTGATGAAGACCAGGTCGCAGCGTGTGGAGAACAGAAATGTCCTCCTCACAGTCCGGGAAGCTGGGAGTCCCCGGTCGATTGCCACAGGGCCGTGCTCTAGCGAGGGCCCTCTGCCGGGCTGCAGACCAGCACTGTCTGTGTCCTCACAGGCAGAGAGCAGGGTGTGCCTGCGAGCGCTCAAGTCTGTCTTTACGAGGCATCGATTCCATCCTGAGGGCTCTGCTCTCATGACCCGGCACCTCCCAAAGCGGCCTCCTAATGCTGTCCCCTTGGAGGCAGAGGCAGGAGGATTGCAGGTTCAAGCCCACTCTGAATAATTTAGCAACTCAGGGAGACCCTATTTCTAAATAAAAAATAAAAAAGGGCTGAGTGCAAGCACAAGGGCCTGAGTTCGATCCCCAGCACCACAAA
>PVJO010012664.1:0-54534 GCA_004026905.1 Hystrix cristata | reverse complement strand
ACCATATTAACAGAGCCAAGGACAAAAACCATATGATCATCTCAATAGATGCAGAAAAGGCATTTGACAAGGTCCAACACCCATTCATGATAAAAGCCCTGCAGAAAATTGGAACAGACGGTCTTTATCTCAACCTGATAAAAGCCATCTATAACAAACCAACAGCCAACATTATACTAAATGGTCAAAAACTAAAACCTTTCACTCTAAAATCCAGAACAAGACAAGGATGTCTGCTCTCACCACTCTTATTCAATATAGTTCTGGAAACATTAGCCAGAGCAATTAGACAAGAGAAAGAAATAAAAGGAATAAGGATAGGAAAAGAAGAAGTTAAATTATCATTATTTGCAGATGACATGATACTCTATATAGAAGACCCCAAAAACTCCACCAAAAGACTCCTAGATTTAATAACCAAATTCAGCAACATAGCTGGATACAAAGTCAACACTCAGAAGTCAATAGCATTCCTGTACACAAACAACAGACTCACTGAGAGAGAAATTAGGGAAACAACACCTTTCACAATAGCATCCAAATAAATGAAGTACCTAGGAATCAATCTGACAAAGGAAGGAAAAGATCTATACAATGAAAACTACAGTACTTTGAAAAAGGAGATTGAAGAAGATATCAGAAAATGGAAAGATATCCCTTGCTCCTGGGTAGGAAGAACTAATATAGTGAAAATGGCCATACTCCCAAAACTGCTATACAGATTTAATGCAATCCCAATTAAATTACCAATAGCATACCTCACAGAATTAGAGAAGACAACACTAAAATTCATTTGGAACCAAAAGAAACCTAGAATAGAAAAAGCAATTCTGGGCAATGATAGCAAAGCAGGGGCCATCACAATCCCTGACCTAAAACTATACTACAAAGCTGCTGTATCAAAAACAGCATGGTACTGGCACAAAAACAGACCGCAGGACCAATGGAACAGATTAGAAGATGAAGAAACAGGTCCAAAAACTCTCAGTCACCTTATCTTTGACAAAGGGGCCAAACAACCACACTGGAAGAAAGACAGTCTCTTTAATAAATGGTGCTGGAAAAACTGGCTTTCCACATGTCGAAGGTTAAAACTAGACCCGTATCTTTCCCCATGCACTAAGCTAAAATCAAAGTGGATCAAAGATCTAAATATTAAAACAGAAACACTAAATCTATTGGAAGATAGAATATAGAATAGGTCGAACTCTTGAAGACATAGGTGTAGGCAAAGACTTTATGAACAAATCCCCAGTTGCCCAGGAAATATCACAAAGAATCAACAACTGGGACCTGATCTTGTTGAGAAGCTTTTGCACAGCAAAAGAAACTACCAACAAAGTGAAGAGACAACCCACAGAGTGGGAAAAAAATTTTGCCAACTATTCCTCTGACAAAGGACTAACATCTCGAATATATAAAGAACTCAAAAAAATCAGACCCCCCAAATTTAGAGACCCAATCCAAAAGTGGGCAGCAGAAATGAATAGACACTTCTCAGATGAAGAAGTAGAAACAGCAGACAGACATATGAAAAAATGTTCAACATCACTGGTCATTCGAGAAATGCAAATCAAAACAACCCTGAGATTCCACCTCACTCCACAAAGAATGGCTATTATCAACAAATCAGCCAATAACAAATGCTGGAGGGACTGTGGAGAAAAAGGAACCCTTCTCCACTGTTGGTGGGAATGTAGACTGGTTCAACCACTACGGAAATCAGTGTGGAGATTCCTCAGGGAACTAGGACTAGAGATTCCATTTGACCCAGCTATTCCACTTCTTGGTATCTTCCCAAAAGAATTAAAATCATTATACCACAGGGATATATGTACACCCATGTTTATAGCAGCAGTTTGTAATAGCTAAATCGTGGAAGCAGCCCAAATGCTCATCAACAGCAGAATGGATAAAGAAAATATGGTATTTTTATACAATGGAGTACTACTCTGCCATGAAGAATGATAAGCTTGAGATATTCCTAGGTAAATGGATGCATCTTGAGACCATACTCCTAAGTGAAATAAATTGGACACACATGTTCAAATACCGCATAGTTTCTCTGGTGTAAGAAACTGAAGTGTAAAGACTAAAATGTATTATATTGGGAAAGGGAAGAAAATATCCAAATGGGAAAAGGAGCAAGGGAGGGGAAAGGAACAGAGGGACAAGAGAAATAAGAAATGGAAGGAAAAAATGGAAACAAATCTTTTGTAAATAGGGAGAGAGGAGGGGGGTGAGGGGAGGGGAATAGGAAAAAAAGAAGCAATAAGGTATATCAAGTACAGGTACAAATCCCCAATGATGAATGTTATCAATATGTACATCGAAAATGTACCATTAAAATAAAATTAAAAAACAAAAACAAAACAAAACTCGAAAAAAAAATTCTGTCTTAATGTCAGTTTCATCTGATATTAAAACAGCCACTCTAGCCTTCTTACATGTTTCCATGTTAGACCTTTTACATCTATTTTTTTCCATTTATCTGTGTTTTTATTTCAAATGCCTTTTTCAGACAAGATGTAGTTTGATTCTTTCATCCATTTTGATAATTTCTGCCTTTTAATAAAAGTGTTTAATCCATTAACATTTAATATAATTATTCATATGATTGAATTTTGACTATCATTTTACTACTTGTTTACAATTTTTGACACAGATTATATTTTGCATAATATATTGCAACTCGTTTTGTAAACCTGGTATATTGTTAGCATTTTCTGTTTTAGTAAGAGATTTTCTTCATCCTGTATAATTACAATACACTGTTCCTTGACTCATGTTTCCTAAGTATGAAGTTTCAGGAGGCACATTTGTAATGCCCTAAACTTAGCTAGGCCTGGTGATGCAGGCCTGTAATACTGCCACTGAGGCAGGAGGATTTTAAGTTCAAAATCAGCTTGGGGAACTTAGTGACTTAGCAAGACACTGTTTAAAAACAAAAAAATAAAGGGTTGGAGATGTAGCTCAGGGTGAAGGCTCCTGGCTCAATTCCCACTACCAATAAAAAGAAAAAGAAAGAGAGAGAAAAGAAAGAAAGAAAAAGAAAGAGAAAGAGAAGAGGGAGGAGGGAAGGAAGGAAGAATGAAATAAGGAAGGAAGGAAGGAAGGAAGGAAGGAAGGAAGGAAGGAAGGAAGGAAGAAAGAAAGAAAGAAAGAAAGAAAGAAAGAAAGAAAGAAAGAAAGAAAGAAAGAGGGGAAGAAAGAGGGGAAGAAAGAACAGAAGAGCCCTACACTTAGTGACAGGCTGAGGCAGAGTGGGATATCCCAAAATTAAGTAAAGAAGAATGTGGTGGTAACAAAACAGAGGCAGAGGATAAAGGGAGGTTACAGAAGGAGGAAAAAGAATGAAAAGAGCTTTCAGGCTCATGAGTTATGATGAAAAATGCAAAATAAAACTAAGTTTGTGAATAAAAAAGAGGAAATTCTAAAGTAAAAAAGATGGCAGAACAAAAGTATTTAGAATATTAAATGATCATGATGTCTAATATAGTCACAGATGCATGATTTTTAATATGACTATATCACAAAATTCTTAACTATAAATATCCATGGAAAGAAAAACTATATTCAGAAAGGAGAAGAATATTAAGAAAAACATTAATAAATTGTGATAGTTTCATGCTTTATATACATATTTATTGTACCTGAATAAACTTAAAAATAATTTTACAGTTGGTATTTTAAAAATACGAAATAATATCCAAGAAGAATTTTCTCAGGATACATGTAACATGTGATTGAATTTATTAGTATTTATATAGTAGTGCTATTTAATTTATTAGTATTTATTTGGAACATTTTCAACATTCATGCTCTGTGAGGGTAATCAATGTCTTCATTAATCTTTTTCACAGTTCCAATAGAGAACAAAAATGAGTTTTTTGGACTACTGTTGCTCCCAGAAAGATTTGTTTCTTATGAAATAACCTTCTCCCTGAGATGGAACAAAAAGATTGATTTTTTTTTCCCTTTTGTCTCTTACCTTCTGAATTTAAGTTTATTCAAGGAGAGAGTAATTCAAAGAAAGAGTAATTTATGTGAGCTGAATGTGATTTATTATTCTTATAGAAACATGAAGAGAATTTCGTGGAAAATTACAGTGATTGTGATTTTATCTGAGAAAATGATTATTTACTTAGGATCATAAAATAATAAAACTGAATTCAGGGAAGTTGTAGAGTGGCCCTGACTGTTGCAAAAGTATCTGTGGATGAAGATAATTTCAGGGGTCATAACCCCAGAAAAAAAATGGCTGAAGTTAGGTAAAATTTGTTCTTTTTGTTCAATGTATTGTATTAATCATATTTTCTTTTACTTCATGCACTTGATTAAACTTTGATTTCTGGGGCACCTTCCTGGCAGGCCTCAGAGAAACTGTGCCCCTCCAGATTATATGCCTAGAGATAGTGAGCAGTTTGCCAGTTTATGTTCCTTTCATATACGAACCCGTCAGTCCAAACCCCTACACCCATTTATCTCTTTTACAGGACCCTAATTCACCAAACCAGTATTTCCTCTCCGTTAAACCACCTCAGAGCCAGGTACTGGACAATTAGAGCTCACCCCTACTGCCCATAGCCCAGGAAAGTGCTCGAAGTATCAGATCCTGCACTTGCTCGGCCTTGCCTACCCTGCCTGTCACATCCCTAACTGTGCAAGCCACAACAAAGACTCTGCGCTGTGACGTCTCCTTCGCTCCTGCTCCCCACGACAGCCTTGGCCCTTTCACAGTGCCCAGGCATGTGTGGCTGGCCTCCTCCCCTTGAGAACCACAAGAAATAAACTCCCCTTTCAAGAGCAGTTGTCTGCAAGACTTGTCACCCTATCACACTTTTTCAAAACAAATGGGGGGTACATTTATCATGGGTATTAACTCTTCGATCTCTATATGCACATACTTTGTGTGTGAAGATGGAAAAGAAGTTACCATGTGGACTCTTCTGACTGCTGTCCTTGACATTTGCTCTGGGGAGGGAGTATCTTGGTTGCGTATTTACAATGAAAATAGCAGTCAAGGAGGTAAACATGAGAGGCCCTGAACTCCAGCATTTGGAACTATATATTGGAAAATATCACATGTGGTAGCATTAGTCCTCTAGATTTGGACACTGTGCTTTCATTTCATATTACTTTTTGATAGTTAAAATTTGAAGAACTATCTGGCAAACATTTAAACAATAAAATTCAGGGCTATTTTATCCTTGTCAAGAACACAGATTTCTGCCCATTAGAGACTGCACTACTATTAAAATTTAACAAGTATAATCGATTGCTAGGAAACAATTCTTGCCAGTTCATAGAACATCCCTGAAATCTGTCTTTTTAGATTTTTATAATCTATACTGAATCAAGAAGCGCTAATTTTACAATATAGTCAATTAAATAGAAAATGTGAATAATATCCCTGCTTCTAAGTGTATTATTCTATAGAGTTTAGCGCAAAACAAGGCGGCAGTTAATGGATGTATGTACTCAACCTCGCATGTGTATTTCTTTGTGTGGGGACATTTCACATGAAAAAGAAAGAGTTGGATCATTCAACTTCTCGCTAATAAATAAAACTGAACTACCCTCAAGTTCTCAGCTACGGTTTATGGACATCACCTCTAGGTCCCTGGTACTCCCAAGTGTGGTCTGGGGACCGGCAACATTCATAAGTCTGGGGAGGTAGTTAGAAATGCGGAATCACAAATCCCGTCTTAGAACCTTGACTCTGAATCCACATTTTCAGATGCTCTGGTGATTTGCATGCACATTACAGTTTGAGAAGTGATACACTCGAATAGATTTTATGTGATTTAATTAATAAAAATTCAAGTTTTCTATTTTCTACTTAGATTCTAAAGAGACTAAATATGACAGAATCAACTTGAGTTTTCTATCTTCCCCTTTCTCTTGTACTTCTCCACTCCCTAGAACATATGTAACAAATTAGCTTTAGGTGACGGCAGACATAAACAGAAAGTCACATCTTGTTTTCAGGTTATGGCCTGGGCAGATAACAATTTATCACCAGACTAGGGATGGATGGAGTACCTAAGAAAGAGGCACGGGAACGGAAATGAAATTAATGGCAACTTGAAATATGCACATTGTTGTAGATAATCATGCCCGTGTCTTGATAGTTCTTGAAGAAATATATATAAGTGAATTAACAAAACAACATTTTTAATTGACTTATAAATAAAATCATAAGGTACAATGGAAAAATACAGGGTTGGGGATTCAGCACAAGTGGTAGACCGCTTGCCTAGTTATCACAAGGCCCTGAGTTCCATCCCCAGCATCCAAAAAAAAAGAGAAGAAAAAGAAAAATACAGTGAATATATTTTAAAAAATGTATTGCAGTAAGACATATTGCCCACACACACGTGCACACACACGCAAAACTACCCTTCACTTTGGAAGCATTTATCCCACAGTTCTTGCCATTTTCTGAAGCAGCTCTGGAAGTCCTCTTTCATGAATGTCTTTCTTTAGTTGTGGTGTTACTTTTTGATAATAACTTTTAATAGTTACCTTTTAGCTGCTCAGTGTCGTGAATCAGTTCAAAACGTGTACCTTCTGTGGTCATTTTGACTTTGGGGAAGAGCCAGAAGTCACACAGTGCCAGATGTGATGAATAAGGTGGATGAGGACACAAATAATGTTTTTGAAGCCTGCCTTTCTGTTGGATGGCACCCAGCAGCAATATTCACTACTTTTTTTTAATCATACCTCATAGACACTCATGAAAGAGGACTTCCAAAACTGCTTCATAAAGTGGCAAGAAAAATGAAATAAGTATATTTGAAACAAGGGAGAATATTTTGAGGGGTAACAATGGCAATGTGTCTTTTACTGTAATAATTGTTTTCAAATTTAAACATTCACCATATACTTTGCTCGCTCCTTGTACATCGCAAGCATGTATCCACTCTCCTGTTGGCATTCAGCCAACATTGTTGATTTTAAACATGTTTTTCAAGCACCAACCCTACTTCGAGATCATTTGGAATGAAAGCCACGTTCTTAAAGATAATATGATTTGGCAGTGGCTAAGATAGACAGATAGAACAAGAGTCTGGGCATTTTTCTCAAAAGACTGCACAGACTCCAGAATGGAGAACACTGGAGTAGATATACGCCAGAAATAAATTCTACAACCATGCAAAATTTCCTTAATTTCTACAGTGGAAAAAAACATTTAATGCTAGAGATCATGTTACAGTGTTCTTATACTTTGAGGTTTTTAAATCCTGGGAAACACATTCTAATTTGTAAAACATTATCCACCTGCCACTCTCTAAGATTATGTCATTTACTAAAGGGAGGAGCCTGAGAGACACTGAATGGTAGTTACTCTTTTTTGACTATATCAAGGCATGTTTTCTTACTGAGATGACACTGTGTACAAATGAGTCAATATTGCAAAGAAATATTTGTGACTTAGCAATATAATATAGAAATTTGTGTTGAAATAGGAACTTCATTACAAATTCAACAATAATTATTTCATAATTTTTCTAATACGAATCAATATATTGAAGATTTTAATTATAAGCAACAGTGCTATGGAATTGCTGTGAAAACTAAAAGAAAACTTTAAATAATGCTTTATTGATTCTCGAAAAGGAGGCAATTTTTCATCGCTATAAAAATTAGTTGGTATATATTATCCCACATACTATACACTCTAGTGTTATTATTTTAATGAGTTTCGAATGATTAGAGAAAAATGATTTTATAATTATTCATATCATTACATTTTTGGTGTCTGTGTTTTTTATATAAATCTTTATTTCTATGTGCTATCCCTTTTCTTCTGCCTAATGGATTTTTCTCAGCATTCTTATATTGTATATTAGCTTTCCTGTTGCTGAGACACAATAGCCAACATTCACAATTTAAAGGAGAAGAGATTTAATTTGCCTCATAGTTTCAGAGGATGCAGTCCACTGTCAGCTGGCTCCAAAGCAGGAGCATCACGGTGGAAGGGTGTGGTGAAAAGAAGATGCATAGTTCATAGCATCAGAGAAACAGTGCCAGAAAAGGAAAGGGCCAAGGACCAGATATAGACCCCACTGTCTTGCCTTCATAGTCCATCCAGACGCACACACAGGTGTGCTTTACTAATCCCCTGGGGAGCTCCCAAGCCAATCAAGGTGACACAGTTAAGTTTAACTTTCACATAGTCCAGTGGTGGCAAATCTATGGCACACATCATTTGTGTTTCTTTTAAAATACTAATGTATGAGTTATGTTCTCTAAGCTAAACCTCAACAATTGTATTGTTGGTACTTTGCAATAAATAAGTGGGTTTTAGGTTACAGTGTGGGCACTTGTCTCTAAAATGTTCACCATAACTGATATAGTCCAAGTCTGTTGTAGAAATCTTTCAACTTTTTATGTCTGAAAACATCTTTTACCTCATTTTTAAAAGATTTTCCCTGAGTAATAAATTCTAAATTGACAGTTTGACATTTTATTTATTTTCTTCTTTTAGTACTTTAAAGATCTTGTTATACTAAGATATATTCTCATCTTTAATTTTGTTCTTCTGTATATAATCTCTCTGGTTGCTTTTTCTTCATATTTCCTGTGGCTTGGGGTGATTGAATATCTTAGAACTGTAGGTTGATAGTTTTCATATATTTTGGTCATTATTCAAATAGTCTGCCTTTGCTTGTCCCATCTGGAATTCTATTTAACATATATCTCATTACTTAAATTTGACCCACTTCTCACAATGTTTATTATTTTTCCAGTGGATTTGTTGTTTATTTTATTTTTCTTTTTTCTTTTGTGTTTCACTGTGAACAGTATACATTGTGGTCTTCAAGTTTATCAACCTTTTCTTCTGCAAGATCTAATCTATTTGTAATTATCTCCAGTATATTCTTCACTTTAGGCATTGTAATTTTTCTATTTGGACTTTTTAGATCTTTTAGGTCTATCTTCATTGTGTTTACTCTACCTTCTTAAAAATACAATAACTTTTAATATCTTGTCCACCAATTTTATCATCTATTTTATTTCTGAATCCATTGGTTGACTAATTTTTCTCACTGTGGGTTGTATTTCCCTGCTTCTTTTCATATTTTGCAATTTTTTATTTCGTACCAGATATAGTAAATTTTATCTGTTGAGTGCTTGACGTTTTCATAGTGTGAAAACTATTGTTGGGCTTTGTGCAGGAAAGTTAGTTAACTTTCCAGGAAACAAGTTCTTTTGTGTTGCACTTTTCATTATCTGCTAAGCAAGACTAGAGTTCAATCTGAGATGAATTTTCTCCACTACTGTGGCAGTTGCTTTGTGGTTCTCTCTTTCTGATGTTCTCTGAATTATGAGGTTGCCCAGTCTGTTTGAACTTTGGAAACTGCTTCCTTAATTCTTTGTCATGTCTCTTTGCCTGTCTCAGACAGTTT
Source organism: Hystrix cristata (assembly GCA_004026905.1). Taxonomy (NCBI): domain Eukaryota; kingdom Metazoa; phylum Chordata; class Mammalia; order Rodentia; family Hystricidae; genus Hystrix; species Hystrix cristata. Next base: position 45,118 of record PVJO010012664.1, on the reverse strand, counting down.
TCTCACATTCATGTGTTGGAAAGTTCTTGATCAAATACTCAAGGCTGACCTTCTGCATGTCTTTGAAGTTGTCTCTGTGTGCAACTCCGTTGTCCCTGAAAACTGTGTCCTACAAACTCTGGCCCACTCAGCTTTCCTCAACTTCTAAAACTCTTCGATGCAGAGAGACTATCTAGGTTGGTCCAATCCCCCTCTCCTACACTGCAGCTGGGAAGCTGGGCGGAAAGCTGGGGTGACCACAGACATCGCAGGTTTGTTCCCAGCTCTTACACATTGCTATCTTCCATTGACTGCTTCCCGATATCATGAAAGCTAAGCTTTTACACACTCTATCTTTAAAAAATGTTGAGGGGAGATAAATCTGGTCTCTGATCATCTATCTTAGATTAAAGCAAAACTTCTTGAACTAATATTCTAAATTAGTTTTTAGTCCTTGTCACTGTCCCTGGGGTTTTTAGGAACAGAATGAATGCCTGCATTTTATAATATTTCCAGTTCTGAGAAGTCACTAAGTTGCTATTTTATTAAAGAACTTTTTAACATAAAGGATAAATAGCTTTTTGGATATCCATGGCCCCTTCCACAAGTTAAAGACTTGTCACTTTTTCTCCTACCCCAAATACCTTGATTTTTCCCTCATATATAGCCTCTCCTCTTTTTTAAAAAATTTACTTTAATGGTACATTTTAGATGTACATAGTGATAACATTCATCATAGGGGATTTATACCTGTACATGACATATCTTGTGGCGTCTTTTTTTCCCATTCCCCTCCCCTCCCTTCATTCCTTCTCCCTCCTTATTTACAAAAGCTTTGTTTCCATTTTGTCCTTCCATTTCTTATTTCCCTTGTCACTCTCTTCCTTTCCCATTTGGACATTTTCTTCCCTTTCCCAATATAATACATTTTAGACTTTATTTACACTTTCAGTTTCTCACACCAGAGAAACAATGCGGTATTTAAACATGTGTATCTGATTTACTTCACTTAAGAGTATGGTCTCAAGATGTATCCATTTACCTAGGAATATCTCAAGCTTATCATTCTTTATGGCAGAGTAGTACTCCATTGCATAAAAAAAACACATTTTCTTTATCCATTCTGCTGTTGATGGACATTTGGGCTGTTTCCAAGATTTAGCTAGTACAAACTGTGCTGCTGTAAACATGGGTGTGCATATATCACTGCAGTATGATGCTTTTCTCTCCTCTTGTATTATTTACTTTTCTAGAGTCAATGGTTTGCAAGAGAGCAGATTTAATACAGGACAAGTCCAAATTACAACATTCACACACAAGCCACATGCAGGAAGAGTGCTGAATGTCTATCTATGTCCTGGAGACCCAAAAGACCCAATCAAGGGCTGAGAGCCCGCAGCACAGTCCTGTGTACTTCCTTTTCTGCACTAAAAAGCTGAAGAAATCTATGCTGGAATGAGGATACTATACTCACAGCGGAGATGAAGACCAGAGCTCCCCTGAAGCGAACCAGCAGCCATCCTCAATGACAGCAAGGCCCTGAGCTCCTTCTGCGCGGAGAACAGCCAAGTTCCCTTCTGGAGAACCAGCCACAACAGAGCTTCTCCTGGGAAACAGCCGGCCGCTCCCTTCTGCTCCTGTTCTCCTTTCTGTTTTGTCAACAACAATCCTCAGGTGGATCTTCTACAATGAGAACCGCACCAGCTCAGTCTGGCTGGGCATTCCTGCTCAAATTGACCACAACAGTAACCCCACCACACCTGTGAATCACTTTCAGGAAGCCAGTGAGTTTCTTGTACTGAGTTGTTTTTCTGTCATTCTCTACTTGCCTTAGATATACTTAAATCTGTTTCCAACGTGCCCCAAAGAGACTGATGTATACCCATTCATAGTAGAAAAAAGAGTAAGTCAGGAACTCTATTAGGGCAGCACACTACTAATTTCCCCTTTTTAAAAAGTATGCTTTACCATTCTGAAAATTTTCTAACACCAAAATACATAAAGAAATAAAGCTTTAAAATATTTAGATATCTAGTTAGATAGATGTAGCACAGTCACTGAAGTTTGCTAAGACAGTCCACACACATCAAGCCCTAAAATTAAATCAGTCGTATTGTCTGATATTCTACAGTTTTTTTTTATTATTTTATTTTAATCTTAAACCTTTGAGCCCATTCTGCTGGATAATTATATTGTCTTTCTAATATCGGCTTTTAGGCTCTTCATTATTTATTGACACTGTTTTAGGACAGAGTCTCACATACACAGTCAAAGGAATTAAACTCATCTACTTTAACCCAAATTGCCTAATTAACCAGGAGATTGTGATAATGTAAACTATATTGAGAAACTTAATCATCCCCTACCTAAAAGTACTTGACAAGCCCTCAAGGAAAAGAAAAAGATAAAGATAAATATATAATTTTGATGAGTATTCTCCAATTATGTTCCAAAGTCTAGTCCGTGGGAGTTCAAACATCCCCAAGGTTGAGATTGAAGCTCATTAGTTCTTTTGTTTTACAAGAAAAAGAAAACAGAGAAGGAGGAGGAGGAGGGAAAAGAAGAAGGTAGGAAATTAAGCAAGTAGATTATTGTCTAATATTTTCTTGGGTACTAACTTGCCCAGTTCCTGTCAAATTGCCTTAAATTTTCTGACAATAAGAGATAGAAATGGCATTTTACTAGACCTTAAAATTTTCATCAAAAACTATTTATATACAATCTTTAAAATATTGTAGTCTTTCCTGACCTTTCTAAAATAATTTAGAAGAATTAACTTTTTAAAATAATTATTTATTCCAGGTAGAAACAATAAAAGTACTATATCTTTAGTTGAATAAATAAATTATATGCTAAATTCTATTGCAGCATAAAATAATACTACCAAATTTTACTTCTTTTGCCCTAGGTATTTTCTGTGTGTATTCCATCAAAGATCTATTAACTATTTGTGATAAAATAAAGTAATTAGGTTAGGGAACCAATTAGAATACATAACATTGTGAACTACTTTTATATTGTCACTGAAAACATTAACTTATTGATATATTTTAATTCAGAAAGAGTTTCAAAAATTATTTTACAGGTTTTCTTATATATGCATCAATATATCAGCAATTATGTACTACTCAATATGACATTGATATGCTTCCAGTTAAAATACTATTAAACAAATACATTTTTTTGTCAATGGCATTTTTCCTAAAAATTAAAATCATTTGTTTTGAAAGTAACTTGCTCTCATTGAACACATTAACTTATTTACTGAATATAGCTAAATAAAAAATAATTGAGATTGTTCGACTATCAGACTGCCTCAGGGTAACATGTTATTGGAGAACACAACTTCTGACTAAATTGTACCAGATCTTTGGCTCCTACATCAGTACAGCTGAATGTGCCAGGTTCTAAAGAGGGGACCTGTTGTTAGCAGTGCTCAGACTTCCTAAGGTGCGGTCTTTGGAAAGTAGTCCTGGTACACTTCATGGAAACTTCTATATATTAAAAAATTTCTGGCAAAATACTACAGAACTGGTTGTGATAGCGACTTGTATTTGCTGTTAGAGAGGCCAGGCCCCTTAGAGGGCACCTGTCCACAGGCACGATCTCACCACCTATTTCTAATCATTCTTCTCACGCTGATCTAGCCACGTTGATTGCCTTGCAGTTAGGCAAGATTTCTAAGAGCTCACCTTTGCCTCGGTGTCTTAATTATCACTAATCCCCCAACTCAGTACTCTTCCCGCAGGGTCTCTGCTCCAATGTCATCTGCTCCCTATGCCTTCCCTACCTACCCCGTGTAATTAGCTCTCCTCTTCATTCCCAGTTAGTCTCTGCACACTGTTCGGCACATGTTCATATTTATGTGTCTACTCGCTTATAAAGGTTTCCTTTCACCTGAATGAAAGCTTCAGCATAGCAGGGATTTGTCTGATTTAATGCTGAAACCTCAAGGTCTAGCAGTCCCTGACACTTACGGCAAGTATTCCACATTTGCTTTTTAGGGGAGGGATGGGTAGTTTTGTTTTGGTTTTTTGAGACAGGGTCTCGCTATGTAGTTCAGCCTGGCCTTGGGCTCACTATGTAGCCTAGGCTGGCCTTGAACTCGCAGAAATCCTCCTGCCTCAGCCTCCTGAGTGCTGGGATTACAGGGGTGCACCACCATGCCCGGCTCCACATTTGTTAACTGGGACATAAATGAATGAGTATGTGAATGAATTAATGTTAACTCCCGTCCATTACATGCCAGATCCTAAACTAAGAGGAAATGTACAAAATCTCCAGAAGGCTGGGAGCCTGGCACATACTTAACTCAAACAATGCGTTTAGTCGTAAGTTTTAAAATACAAAAAAATGGTTAATATCAATATCCGAGAATTGTTACGACAACATTTTTTGGAGCGAATCTTTGAGCTTTCTATTACTTCCTTTAACCTTGACTTGCTACCTGTCTCTGAGGTCCCCTGTCCGTGCCTCTCTCCGCAGCTTGGCTATAGGTTCCACTCGTTCTCTTTCCCTCAAAAACTAATAGTAAAATATCAGATGAGCCTAAAATATTCATAAAGGAAACATTTTGTGGCATTTGCATTTTAATAGGTGGCTCTCACAAATCAAAAAAAATTCAACTGTGGTTCTGCAGGGTCAATTAATTGGAGAGAAAAGTTTAATCAAAGACAGTGCTGCTCTCCACATTAACTATCCTAAAGTTACTTTCTAAAGTGTAGTTTATGTGTAGTTGTAACCTTTCCTGAATGTAGACACATCCTCCCTCATCCCACCTCTACTCACTTCTTGCGTTGAGTGATGTGTTAGTGCCAATAAACGAACACCAAGATCCTCTGATTAAATATGCAAAGATCATATTGGGTGAAGTATCCTTCTGAGGGAAACTGAAATGGGAGGTGGCCGGGGCTGGGCCAGCAAACTGCAGTGCAAAACTGATCTCAGGTGAGCAACAGAGGAAGCAGAGATTGGGTAGAGTGTTCCAGATTGCCTAAGAAAGATCCCAGGGTATTTGAGGAGTCACAGAGACAAAGTTGGCAGGAATCTGCTTCCATATCTTAAACACACTCACTTGCTGGTCACACACATAACACAGAGAATGGGCACAAGATAAACATGTTGATGGATTGCCAAGGGCAGTAGCTGTGGATTGCTGTCATGTTCTCCATAGCTGGAGATCAAAAAGGTATATTCTCACAGACACAGACTGCCCTTCCTCTATCAGATTATCCATATTTCGGTTTCTCATTTTGGACTCTGCATTTCTTTAGACTAAGATCAAGTCATTTTCATCTCTGTGTCTGTAAAACTGAGTTCATGCCAGATCAAATGTTTTCTAACTGAATACTTCATGTCTATAACCAGCAAGATACTATTCCATCCTGGTTTTTGTTGTGTTTCAAGGAACATTATTACAAATGCACATGCACAAATGCACACACACAGAGAAATGTGCACAGGACAACGTGGCATGGTGACTGAGAACAAAATTTTTGAAATCTGAGATGTAGTTTCCTCCAGCTCCTGCTGAGTAATCTTTGAAACTAACTTAATGGTGGTTCTTTAATTAAATGAAAGCTATAGGAGCTACAAAAGTTAATTCACTGTCATAGCAGCAAAGAAATATAGAGCTCTCATTATCTAGTTTAACATCTTACTGAAGTGAAGCATGAAAGGAAGAAAACAGATGCAGCTATAATGAGGAACATGCTTTGGCCAAGCAGAGAGCTCATTAAGAAAATCATACTCTTATCAAATTGAGGCAGGTACTATTTAAACGTTTCCTCTCCATAATTTTATTTTAAATAACATAAAGCCGTCATATATATTAGCAAACTAATGTATCCAAGAATGTGTTCTCCATCTTTGGTTGAGATGAAGTGATACCCATGTACCATGTTTTCCCTGCCAAGCCTCGTAGGAAATTGACTCCTTCTTCAATGCGTCACACTCTGAGCCTTCTTATCCCTCTTTACCACCACTTGCACCGGCTTGAATCCAGTAGAAAATTGAGAGAAGTTTTCAGATTCAGCAAGTATATATAAATTGAAGATCAAAAAGGAACATCAAGGAGAAAGGTAATAAATACAAGAAGCTGAGGGTCATTTCAGAACTAAAAGGAAAAGTTGGCTAATCAGTAAGGAGGGAAGAAAACAAATAGCACTTTGAAGAGACAAATTTAAGTTGAAAGCAAGACAAAATTAGAGAGCTTCTTTTGCACTCTAGATTGATTAACTGATTTTTCTCAATATATTTGCATCAAAGGAATTTAGCTGAGTTTAATCAGTCACTCTGAACTCTTTCAGATCCTACAGAAGGCACGTCGATATTGATGTGGGTGATTTACATTCTTAAGAAAATGAAAAAATAACAGGTGATTCTGAGGTCTTATTGTGGATAAGTTTTATGGATTTCATGGAATGACTAGCATTGAATTAATAGTCATTGTCAAAGGAAAAGAAGCAAAATTTTAGGACTGAGACAATGTTGAAGATATAAGTTTACATTAAAACATTCAGGGCAAACAACAGCTTCAATGATAATAAAAGGTGCTTTTCAAAGAATATATTTTATTTCCAATTTTGATAGGTAATATATTTAAAAATTAATAAATTGTATAAGAACTGAAGGCTAAACAAGGAAAAAAGTCTTCCCTCAGTACTCTTATCACAATCCTGAAGTTGTACTATTCAATGGCAATTAATAAAGGCTTCTGGTGAGTCATTCATTGTATCTATATTCTGTGCATGTGTGATGATACATACTCTCATTTGGACCGATTTGTGCATTTCCTCTGAAAGCTATTTAGAACAGATGGGTCTGGGGAAGATACTGCTACAAAAAGAGGTCCTAGTCTCATGGTGCTTTTCTGGTGCTTATTAATCTCCAGTTTTTACTCTTTTTCTGCCTAGATAGTAATAAATGCTTTTTTCCTCTCTTTGTCTATTTTTATTGTCTCCTACTTATGACAAATTTATACCCCATTCTACAAGATATTTAATTTTGTATAGCTACTCAGAACGGACATTTTCAAATATTTTGCTATACCATTTGCCTGCTGATGAAAATGGCACAGTAGAGAGAGATCGATGATTCGGGAGCGAGCACACACAGACTGCAGAGAGAGGTCCTCAGGAGCAGAGAAGCAATACACACACAGCACATTTCTCTTAACAGGAGAGGAGAGATTCTTTCTCTGCAGTAACAGATGGACAATAGAAAAGAATAGGTACAGATGAAATGCAAACATGCAAACTGCATAAGAAATGAGGAAATACAGAACTAGCTGAAAACAGAGTGAGAAAGTGGTAATCAGCGGAATTAAGTGTCATGGAAGAATAATTGTGTGTAACTGGAAATAACAAGAGTGTAACCTGTCAGAAAAGGAGGTTGTTGGGGGACATGAGGCATTTTGGCTTAGTTACTTGGTTTGGGGGACAAATGCTGATGAGCCTCACGACATGAAAGGAAGTGGGAAAGGTTGAGTTAGACGAGGATCATTGGAATTTAGGTCAAAGTAAAGAAAAAACAGCACGTTGGAAAAATTTTGAAAATAGTACTTAGAATGAAAACAAATGTCATGAAAGTGGATGCTATAACCCATGTGTGTGCATTTTTATAAAGGTGATAGAGTTAACAGGAAGTTGGCAAAATTTTTAAATGACACAATAAAGGGGGGAATGATTGGAGCCCTCAGAGAAGCAAATTTTATTTTTTAATATTAAAAGATCGGGGAAATAACCCAAACAGGCAGACCCTAATCCCATAATCTGACCCCAAGGTACAGAGACATAAAAGAAAAAAAAATAGCTTCATCTTTAAAGGGTACATGAAAAGTGATCATTTTAGAGTCTAGTCAGGACAAGAAAGTAGAGTGTGGACCTTCAGAAGAATTTAGAAGCACTAGAGAGTTTGCTTATAATGAAGCAGAAATTTTAGAGAACACACTGGATAAAGGTCATTAGAAAAGGCAAAGACCAAAGGATTTTGTTACAAGGACAAGCTAATAAGTAGCGGATATAGCAGACTTTTAATACATCCTTGTCTTTGTCTTGTCTTGTAGGAGAATGGTTGCCTGTTTCTTAGACTGTTATATGCAAACAAAGTGATTTACTTTTCTTTACAGAAAACATCAATCAATCTAACTAATAATGGTATAAAAGAATACTACGAATTCACTTCACTAAAGCTAACGGTATCATTTCAGGCAGAAGTCCACAAAGCTTTAATGAGTTTTCATTAATATACTTTTAGTATCAAATCAGTTTATTCTGTGCTCATAATAAATCTTTTTAAGCTGACCTAGAAAGGCATTCAGAAAGAATTAATTCCTGTTGGAACAATATTTCAAACAATTATAATTGTGTTTCACAAATGGTACTGAATGTTTTGATCAATTAATTTACTGACTACTTACAAGGCTATAGAAAGTTAAACAGTTTGTCTAAGGTCAATACCCAGAAAATGCTAGAACTGGGATTTGAACTGAGGAGATCCCACTCCACCTTTCACACATCCATGTCGCTGATATGGAACTTCATTTTGGAATTTGCTATGCCAAAACATTTTGGAATTGCTAAAGCCAAAACATTAAAAAAATGGATTTTTATACTTTGAAGAGAGTCAGATTAGAATCAGTAATGTTGATCGATGATTAGTTATTGAGAAAGTGAGGCAGCAGATGGTAGTCTCCCCAATTATACAGCCTTGTCACTTAACAGATCAAGTTAGATATTTTAACTTTTCTGTGTTCCAATTTTCTTATGTAACAATAGTAAAAAAGGACAAACTCACGTAACTTTGAAGCGTGTTGTGAGGACATGACCTAACATATGCCAAGCAATTAGGGTAGTACCTGGTGTAATAAATGCACGTATCCTAGCAATTATTACTGGATGCTGTTTAGAACATTAATTTGAGGAACTTGAGAATAAGCCCACAAATTTCATACCTTGCAAACAAATAAATACACTGAACACTACAATCTCCATAGAGTTTTTCTTGCAAAGTTTGAACGACTAACATTTTTCACTTAAAACTTGACACAATTTTAAATACACGATGAAACCCTTAAAAATGCAGCTTCTTTATTAAGAAAGAAAGCCAACCACCGGAAAGTATTTTTGTACCGACAACTGGAAGCAATTCTGGTGGTAGAACAGTGTCACCTAGTGAGAGCTTTAGGTGAGAAAATTCCCTGCTCCAAATTAAAATGCTTAAACAGTTCTCTCCGCAGGATTTTGTTCACAACTCTGTTGGACTGCTGCGGAACAGAGAGAGAGATCTGAGGTCGGGCGGAAGCAGGGCCCATTTGGGAAGGGCACTGGCTTTTGCAGATGGATGCCGAATGGGTCATTAAAGCTTTATTTTTCCTGTCTAAATATATTCTTGGCAACTGAGGCTGCCTCTGCCTCAGGTTAAGCAGACAAGCCTTTTAGAAATGGCTTTCCACTTTTAGCAGTATTCCCTACCCAGGAATGTCAGTATATTTTCCACAATATATTGCAAAACAAAATGACCAAAGCGAGTTCCACATAATTTTCAAAACCATTTAGGATAGAATTTTAACAAAGTGATTAGAAATTCACAAGAAAGTACGGCTAATAACTAAGCAGGCAAATGGATCCTTGTGAGCAGTCAGCAAATAATGCTTATGCGGAGGACCAAGCTATTTCTTTTTTTGTCAGAATTGTATTTCTCTCATCTGCTAATGATTGGGCGGGATCCTTTTTGGGTCAGGTTTGAAAGAGGATCCCACCTTCCTTTGAGATATTACATTGTTCATTTGCATGAAGCAACTCAGTTCTCAATATGAGCTCTCAATCTGGACTGGAATCACGGACGTTCATCACATAGTGCAACATTATTGTAACTAAATAAAATGAACCAAAGCATTTAAAAATCTCAGGTTCTAAAAATAAATGAAAATTGTCACCAAAGCTCGAAATACTACATCAATGAATGAATAATTCAACTGAGCTTATTAATAAAGTCACTTAGTAGCATGTTACCTACACTCAATGCAGTCTGGTTTAAAATTAGCTTAAAGGTTTATATAAAGATTTATTAAAGTTTATTGGTCTTCTAATTTGGATCTTTATCTAAAGCCAGATGTAAATTTCACTTCTTAGTTGGAAATCTTTAGGTGGTTTTAATTTTTTAATGAAAATTAAATACATTGTTTTCTACTTAAAATTGATTCACAGCATTTCTTATTCATGACCAATTGTATATAATTTATACTTTCACTGCAATTAAATTTTCTCCTGACACTGACATTTCCTCATTTGCCACTAATAAAAATTTAATTTTGCACTGCATCAGCTTTTAAAAATAAACACCGCAGGGCCACCATAATCACCACAATTCGCTTCAGATGTGCACACTCAGCATTTTCCTTCTGTCCAGCTCACCACCACGAGCCCAGAATTCCCCAGTCCTCTTTGTGTCTGGGCTCAAATGCATTTGCAGTTCTGTGTATTCCCCCATCGCAACCCACTTCACGCTTTTTTGTCTCTGTCGCCACACCTTGTCTCATCCACAGCCCAGGTGTCCTGGGGCATTGGAGGAGGTTGAGGAGAGAAAAAAGGAAATACCCAGATACAGCTTGGGAGAGCTAAGTTTCATTAAAGTATGAACAGAATGGATGGGACAAACTGAGATTTCCTAGCAGGAAAGGGTAAGGTCCAGTGGAGGCAAGCTGGACAGATAGTCACCAGAAGGTCCAGTGGCAGAGGGCCAGACAGGACCCGAAATCACCAGAGACGACTGGAATGCCCAGTGGCAGCCAGCTGGACTATAGCATCCACAGCGCTCGGTTCCATACCCAGTTATTGTAGGAAGGGGTCTTACAGAGCGAAATACACAGCATCGACACCATGAGTGTTCTCTGTTCTTGCGTCTGAGCAGTACTCCAAAGAACGGCTGACTTAGCACGCTGGCAGTTAGCCTCAGTTCCCAGTGTCCCTTCAATCATTCTTACCTGGACATTTGGAACCTTGTCTGTTTACAGTGTCTTCCTTGACTTGGCAAAAGTCTTGGGAACACAAAAGGGGTGTTTTAGGGACACTGTGCCAAATGCCCTAGTTTTTCTCGGGGCGACACACACTGTTAACCTGGAAGTGTGGCAGGTCTCCTCTGGATTCACTTTTTTTACAGAGCGATTGAACCCAGGACCTTTGCACTGAGGTACATCTCCAGCTCTTTTATTTTTTAAATTTTGAAACAAAGTCTTGCTAAATTGTTAAATTGTCCAGACTGTGACAAACTTGCACTCCTTCTGTTTCTGCCTCCCAGAGTGCTGGTATTACAGACATGTGTAACCACACCTGGCCTGGCTGCACTTTTATAACTCCAGGCACTTTTCCAATTTTCCTCCTGAAAATATCACAGGTTTTAAATCTCTGGCCTTGAATCTTTGCTGTCACTTTTCTTGAGGATTTGAATAGACACAAAACTGATCAAAATTGGTTTTTCAGTTCCTCTCCTTCAGTAATATTGTCTTCCCACTATCTCAGCCACATTCATCTGTGTTCATGCATAAATGTCATCATTACCAACAATTGCAACTTCCATAATATAACGAAGTTAGCTGTTCTCTATCCACCAATCACCTCCTCTTTCTCCAATTTATCTCCACTACCCAAACTGTAATAATTTCAATCCAACTCATATCTGCAATTCATTGCTCCTATCATCATTTTACTGTATCTGCATCTCCTCATGTCCTCACCTTCTTTAGTTATTAAGATTAGATACTACTGGCCATATATATTACCACTCCGTTTTATAGTTCTTCCATGAGCCTACAGGATTCTGCATATTTTCTTTCTTTGTCATATGAACCTGGAAAAGCTCTAGCCTTTTTTCATCCAAATCTCTTCCCAGGGCAAGCCTGCCGAGAATTCTTAACATGATTTTATAGCTGTAGTATTCTCCTACATGGTGATTTTAGTTCTGTTCTTTTTTTAAGCATCCAATATCAGATCTTGATGCAGCTGTTTATCTTGATGTCTATGTCACTTAAATAAATCTGTGCAGGAATTATCCACAAGCTCTTAGCACCAAAGCTGAGCACATATTTCCTTCCAGCCTGCTGTGTAAGCTGGATTTCTCAATACTCTAATAAAATTCAATGTCTCCTCTATCGAAAGTCATCAGTTTTCTATACTAAATCATTCTCTTTAGCATGAAATTGCTGGGTAATAAATCTAATTTAAAAGAAAAATACAAGCTGTACCTTCCTATTTAGCTACCTTGTTTCTACCTTGATATGTCACTCCTGACATATCGACCCTATTTGATCAGTCCTCTGCTTAATGTCCCTCGATTATTACAACTAATATAGAAATGTAGGGGTCACAAAGAAAAAAATGAGAAACTTATTATTAGGTATGCATAATGAATACATTCATTTAAACCACTCACAAAATTGTCATCAATTTAAAGAGAAATTTAAAAGAATATCCATGAACTTGAAGAGAGACAATATCTTGAGTGTGCACATACAAACACAGAAACATGAGAGGAGGATAAATGTATCCACATTAAAATTAAGTAATTGAATTCACTACAAGAAACCAAACAGGATGAAAAGATAGGACAGAAACACAAAAAAGAAATTTGCAACAGACTTAATTAATAAAGATGTAATGCTATGGTTTAAATGTCCATGTACCTCTACACATTCATTTGTTGAAAGCTAATACCCAAAGCAATAGTATTAAGAGGTAGAGCTTTTAAGAGGGAATTAGTTCATCAATAGGATTACTGTCTTTACAAAAGAGACCCTAAGAAACTCATTCTCCCCTTCAGCCAGGTGAGGACACAGCCAGAAGGCGCCATCTTTGCAGTAGAAGACTCCTCATCAGACATCAAATCTACTGTTGCCTTGATCTTGGGATTTCTTGGCCTCTAGAACTGTAAGGAATTTCTGTTTTTTATGAGTTATCTATCCTAAGGTATTCCATTATAGTAGCCTGATAGACTAATACACGTACTATTTAGAATATATAATCCTATGCATTTTAAGAAAAAGACAAATATCCTGCAGAAAAAGTCAAATGATATTAATACATTTTCCATGATAAAGAGATTATTTATTATAGCAGTAAATGATTATATGTCTGATCTAAAAGTCAGAAATATACAATTTAAAATGACAATGAATACTATTTCTAACATACTTGATTAGAAAATTACAATTTTAATTCATGTTATTTACTTAGTAATACAGTTATATATAATTATATTCTTAAAAATGAGATTTTTTAAAAATTGGTTTTGTGGACTAAAGCTATCCCTCTCTGTGTATTTATCCTGTTCTAACATTATTCTGAGGGACTTTCATACCTTCTCTCTTTGAATTATCACAAGGATTTGGAGATATGTGTAATTAAACTCTTATTTTAGAGTTGAAGAAAACTTGATGATTTTATTGGAAGCATACTTTTGCATTGTCAGTGAGGTCAGTGAGAAATGATTAATAATTGTTACACATTCAATATACACTGATTTTTCTACATATGCTATCTTATCTGATTATTGCAACAACTTTATACAGTGAGTATTGTTGCTACTTTACAGTTAGGAGAATAAGATCAGAAACTTCAGTAACCTGTTCAGGTAAATTACTCATCTGATCACTTTTTGTATCCCCTGGTGAGTGCTCTGTGCTTTCTGGATGCCATGGTTATTGTCTATTAAATGGGAAAGCACTCAGAAAACAGCTCTATTAGGAACACTGCTGCAGTATTCTCTAATGCACAGCCTTTCTGCACAGACTACAAAGAATGGATAACAGCTGCATATGCACGTACCAGTATAATCACCTCAGCTAAAACAGTGGTACCTCAGTGCACGAAATTAATTCGTCTCACCATTGTGGGGAAGATGGCCACGTGTGTGTTCATCACTTAATGCAGAGTGAGCAGAAGCAAAACTTTGCCCAAAATTTCTATTCACAATCCAAGTTGTTCACAAACTGTTCATAAACCAAGGTATTGCTACTATTCCATCTAGAAAAATGGAGGCCATTTTGTTTTCTTTTCCTTGCCTTGTTTACACAAGAATTAGATGTTAGGTAAACAGTATTTAATCATTAAATATTTTAACAGGAAAGTATTCAACATGTAGGAAAGCACTAATACAACCTACACTTATGCAGTGGCAAAATATTTTTAGAAATTATTTTTGACTGATGGATGTGTAGTTATGCATACTTTACATTCTCATAACACACCCAATTTATCCGTTTACAATTTACTACTGCTTGCTTCTTCAACTGTTGTGGTTTATATCTGGATGTACCTCCAAAGCCTCATGCACTCACAGGTGGGGTTTGTGGAGGTGATTGGATCATGGGGGCGTGACAGTCATTAGTGGATTAGTCCACTGCTGAGTTTATAGTGAAATCTGAGGTTGGTCGCTGAGGGCATGGCCTGGAAGGGTCTATCTCCCTCCCACCTTCCTTGGTCTCTCTCTGCTTCCCACTGTCTCACCATGAGCTGTTTCTCCTCTGCCGTGTCACCCTGCCGTGGAGCCAGCCGACTACGGACTGAAGCCACTACAAATTGTGAGCTAAAATAAACCTTTCCTCTTTAAATTGTGGATGGCAGGTGTTGTGTCTCAGCAACAAGAAAGGAATTAAGACATCAACCATGGGACTTTTGAAGACAACGCATCTTAGTTTGGTGTCTTTCCATCACAAACAAATAGAACGGTACCAAGAATGCAATAAATGAATACATAAAATGGTTATTAAACTAATCATTAAATAAGCAACATTCATGTCTTCCTTTTCCAGTTTTTATTCTTTTTAAATTTTAGTTATACCTTTTGTTGTTGTTTTATTGTATATATTTAAGGCATTTTACTTGATGACTACATATATGTGTGCATTGTAAAATGATTAGTCAAGTTGATTAACATACCCTCACATAGCTACCGTGTGTGTGTGTGTGTGTGTGTGTGTGTGTGTGTGTGAAGAACATTTAGAGTTTACATTCTCAGCAAATTTCCATGTGTACAGTAAAGTGACCTTTGGTCCCACGTTACACATTAGGCCTTCATAACTTACTTGTTTGCATTACTGAAACTTTATATTCCTTGACACTTTTTTATTTTTTAAATTTTTATTTTTATTTATTTATTTGTTCTTTTGTTGCTGGAGATTGTACTCAGGGCCTTGCCCTTGCTAGGCAAGCACTCTACCACTTGAGCTAAATCCCCAACTCCACTTTTTTATTTTTTAATGTCAAAAGATAATCAACATGTGACTGATCTCAGTGGTGAGATCATATTGTGGTTAATTGAACACACTATCCAATTTGATAACAATTTAAAGTGCTATTTAGTGTAATATTTGAAAATCTGTTCTAATGTGGCATATACTTACAATATTCTAAATGATACTTTTATTATAAGCTTCATAATTTGTATTTTGTCAGAAATATCTTTGATTTATAATGATTTATTATAGAATTTTATAAAGTAAAGCAATGAGAAATTTTTAACATTTGATGCTTTAAATATAAATGATGACTGAGTAGATTATTACTGGATACATTTTTTCATAACGTGCAAAGACAATGTAGTATTTCACCTTTCTATTCCATTTTATTTAATTAAATTATTTTAATTGACATAATCATACATCTATAAAGAGCATGGCATGATAATTTGATTCATGTATACAATGTAAGATGATCAAATCATGATAATTAATGTTTTCATCTCTCTAAACAGTTATCATTTCTTTGTATTTGTAGCACGATTCCTCTGTTCTAGTGCACAATAAAAGTTGTTTAAAAACCAGAGTCCCCTACTCTGCTATACAACACTAGAACTTATTCCTCCTATATACTTATATTTTGGTTCCTGTTATTCAAATTCCCTCTGTTCCCTCTCCTCCCTGCCCTTCCTAACCTCTAGTGATCACTATTCTACTCTTTAGTTCAACAAGATCAACTGTGCTGGCCTCCATCTATGAGCAAGAGCAAGTGATATTTGTCTTTCTGTGCCTGATGTTTTGGCTTAAAATAATGTTCTCCAGTTCTAACCACATTTCCACAAATGACAGAATTTTATTCTTTTTGTAGCTGAGTGATTTTCTATTGCATAGATATATAAATCATTTATTTCACCTAATTTTCTGTTAATGGACACCTGGGTTGACTCTATGGCTTGGCTGTTGTGAATAGTGCTACAATAAATATGAGCGTGCAAGTATTTCTCTGATACGCTAACTTCATTTCCTATGAATATACACTCGGAAGTGGGATACTGAGTTATATTTCAGCTCTGTTTTTATTTTTCTGAGTCACCTCCACAGTTTTTCATAATGGCTGTACCAATTTACATTTCCAAAGGGACTGGATCACAGTTCCTTTTTCTCCATATCCTCCTGAGCATTTGTTTTTGTTTTTGGTTTTTTTTCACAATAGTCATTCTGCCTGAAGGAAAGGAAGATAGTGGCACAAAATGTGACAGCACAGCACAGTCTCCCCGGGATCTGGACTCAGGACACTTGGAAAACAATAACCTTAGCAAAGAGAAAAGGAAGAAAAGCTCTTCGAAGTAGGAAAGAGCCAGCAAGAAAACTAGAAATCACAGAAAAACTTGAGAATCTGAAGACCACACAAGGAAAATAAGGAAGTAGGTTGGAATGCTAACTGGAGCTCCTGGGTTTGGGGAACCTTCTCCACAAACACAAGGCAAGCCCAGAGAGGGTCAGCACTCCAGGGAGAAACACAGACCCGACTGGCGGTGCTGGCCAAAGAAAGGCCCACAAATACTGTGAACTGTGAGAACAGTGTGGGCTTTACTCTGTACAGAACGCCTTCCAAGTGGTGGCACTGGAGAAGGAATCCTTTTCAATGCCGGTCATAGCTGAACGAGATTAAACAAAAGCCATTTGGGGACAGGACTAACTGTTTAAGACTGATTACGACTGAGCTCCTCCAGGAGTGAGAAGCCACAAGACAACATGTCAGTGTTTCTGGGGTCACCCTACCAGTGACTAAATGGGAGATGGCCACAAGATCATTCATGGAGAGCGGGTACAGTCCTCCGACAGTCCTAAGAGACACCACTGACCACCCTCACCCACCCGGAAAGGTGGAACAGGACTCGGCATTTACACACAAAAAAACTGCAAATAAAATAGGACTTAACGGTGACTCACTATGCCTCTCCCATATCTGTTGGCTTCCAGCACTGAAGACCCTGAAAAAAACCACTCATTCAAATATATGAAATAATTTTTTGTGTCATTTTTCTCTTTCTTTGCTAGCTTTTTGGGAGGTTGAGTTTTTTCTATCCTTTTTTATTTCTTTTGCTCTTTTTTTTTTCTTCTTTCTTGGGGGGGTTCTTTTCTATCACTTTATCTAATCCTATTATCTCAATGCTCTTCCTCCTGCTCATCGTCATTTCCTGCACTTTTCAAATTGTATTTCTCCCACTTTCCCCATCCCATCATCTCCATTTTATTAGTACTACTATTAAGCTTTATTAATTTTTAGATATCTAACTGAATCTATGATATCACAGAATTCTTTTCTGTTGTATATTTGCTGCTTTTAGTAGATATTTACTGAATGTCACTATTTGGTTTGTCTCTGTCTATATTATTGTTACAGATCTCTTTTCTATTGTTAAGGGTGGTATAGTGATAGTTTTTATTAGCTCTTACAGTATGTTAAGATTTGATTTGTTCTTGACACTATTATTGTTCATGATTTCTTTGCTATTGCCAGGGGTAGCACGGTTGCTATGTTAACTGGTTTTTACTGTATGCCAATATCTTTGTCTTTCTGCCATTACAGTATTCCAGCTCAGTTCCTGAGAACTAGGTAGTACACCAATTACCCTGTACACTCTCCTCCCCACTAACAAAGGTGATCAGATCTTTGGACAGACACAAAGGCCCATAGATGGGAAAGACCAGAGCACATCTTTGGAAAAAGGAGACAGTAGCTGAAGAGATCTGCACGCTAGCAACAGACTCATTTCACTGTAACTGACACTCAACACTTTGCCCTCTTACTTTTTCATGTCCTTGAGATGGATCTTCAGGTTATTTTTAAATTTTTTTTTAATTTTTTCTCAACTTGTTTCTCTTTTTTTAACCTTTTTTCTTTCCTTTTTATGAAGGTCATTGTTGCTATAAATGTCCCTCTTAGGGCTACCTTTGCTGTACTTCCTAAATTTTGGTATGCTGTGTTTCCATTTTTATTTGTTTCAATACATTTTGTAAGTTTATTGATTCATTTTTTCCGTTGTTCTAAAGCATGGTGTTTAATTTCCTTACATTTGTTCACTTTCTTAAGTTCCTCTGGTTGACTTTTAGTTTTATTCCATTTACATCCATTATGGCCAGAAAGAAGATGATATTTTGATTTTTTTAAATTTATCGGGACTTGTTTTGTGGCCTCCTGTATGATCTATGCTAAAGATTGTTTCCTGTGCTGATAAAAATGTATGTTTTGTAGCTGTTGGGTGATACATTCTCTAAATGTCAGTTAGATCCATTCATCAACAGTAGAGTTTAACTCTTTTGTTTCTTGAATGATTTTTGGCCTGAGTGATCATTCCATTGACAAAAGAGTCACCAAATATTCTCGTACAGGAATTCATTCTACCCTTAATCTAGTAATGTTTGCTTTATATGTAACAGGAAGTTCTGACACTGGGCACCTATGTATTCACAATTGCTACTGCCTTTTGTTGAATGGATCTGTTGATCCTTCTACAGTTACCTTCAGATATATTTTTCTGTCTTTTCACTTTCAAGTTTATGTGTGTCTTTACCAGTACAATGAATTTCTGTAGGCAGCCTATCATTGGCTCTTTTTAAAAATCAGCTCTACCAGTTTAAATTTTTTAATTGGGAGATTTAACCTATTTACATTGAAGGTTATTATTAATAATTAACAATTTGGTCCTGTCATTTCGTTCATTTTTTTCCAATTGTTTTACATATCCTTTTTCTTCTGACTTCTATTATTGTCAATATTTGTAATTGTCTGTTTTACATTGATAACATTTGATTCTCTTTTCTTTTCTGTATCTGCTTTAAACTACTAGAATTATACTCTTCTGTGTTTTCATGACGGAATTATCTTCTTTTCCCTTACAGATGTGGAGGTCTCTTAAGCATTTCTTGCAAGGCTTGTCTGGTGATGATGAATTCCTTCAGTTTTTGCTTAACACAGAAAGACATTATGTCCTCTTTAGGCCTGAATGAAACCTTTCTTGGTTATAATATTCTTAGTTGTCATTTTGTACTGTGTGTTGTGTTTGTTTGTTTGTTTGTTTCTTCTTTCAGAACTTCTGTTATACCAGGCCATTCTCTCCTAGCTCATATGGTTCCTGCTGTGGAATCTGCTGTTAGTCTAATAAGATATCCTTAAACGTGACTTGGCACTTTTCTATTGATCTTCTTCTTCTTTTTTTTTTTTTTTACAATACTCTTTTTGTAGTTTGACGTCAGAAAGGATCATTTTCTAGGCTTTCTAGCTTACAGTCCCCATTAGTGTCTTAGTGTCGACATCGACTTGTGACACAAAAGGGTAGCCTACAATAAAACTTCACGCTCATGAGGACTTGTCAATCTCTCTTGTTTTTTTTTTAATTATTAGCAAAATTTAAATAGTCTGTACTTAAATAATTATGTAATAGTAAAAGTAAAACCAAATATTTCACCTTGTGTTTACATAGGTCAAGTAGAAGAAATTTACTAAAACGCAGGATCAGTGTAAACAGCATCAGAATGCAAACTAATACATGTTGAGAAGAAATTCTCCCCTTGTTTCTTGCATTTCTACACATGTCATAAAAGTGGGGTCCTTGACAGCTTTTACACTACATTACAGTTGCAAGAAATGTTTACAGAAAATATAAATAGCTTTTTCTTCCCAAGAAGAGAACACAGAGTATCTCAACTGGCTTAATAAATATAAATATGATGTCTCCTTATTTGGCAAAGTCTGGCAAATTTGTTAGCAGCTTCCTTATAAAATTTGGTGATTTATAATCTGGGAGTTCCCAGCTATGACACAAATTATCTGTATGTGCAGTATCCATCTGTGCCACTTTGAATCAGACTCATGGAAATCACACTTTTTCTGAAAAGTATATTATCCAATATTCAATAAAATCTATAGCACAGAGTAGTATGAAAACATTTTCTGGAGACCTAGGGCTTATGGAAGCCAAGCCAATAGTACTTTTCTCCTGTTGTCAAAAGAAAGACTTGATCTTAATGTACAATGCTGATTCTGTGAGTACAACCCTATGCTATGAACAATTTTCAAATTTAGAACCAAACTTTCAAAGTAAATTATCAAACATGGCAGACTTTCCAAAAATGGAGGATCAACAATACAATATTAGTAATATCAGTGGATGTGAAATCTATGACTCTAAGCTCACCTATCAAAAAGAATAAAGTTTTACTTTCCCTGGACAGTCTACTGCTGAGTTGAAAGCATGTCCAGAGGTTGCAAAGTTGAATTACTTACAATCATTTCACAAGATAAAAGCTTTGCAAAAGGAAAGGTAGCTTTGATAAAATCACTATTCCACTGAGCATATCAATCTGAAAGCCCCATGATAGGAAGTCTTATTAGAGAAAGGAAGAGGTTTTGATGGAAAACTACAAATTTTATAATTCTGCAGCAAAGCAAGAAGAAAATGTCAAGTAACTTTCTCATTTATTCTCAATGAATAAATTCTCTATTGCAATGGACAATAGAACATAACATCACTCCATGTAGAAATGATATCAAACGGTGATAAATTTAAACTGTCCAGAGTCTTAGATATGTATCAAGTTTTTAAAAATTAAGTAAAATCTCATTATATAAATTTTCACCTCCCAAAATGAGATAGAAAGAGATTTCATGCCTACACTAACAGTGAAAACAAATTAGATCGAGAAAAACTACATACATAATTTTAGAAGTCCACTGGAGCTCTGGGGGTGGGGGGAAGGCAATCTACAAGCCAAAATTCTAGAAATCAGACAATTTCTCTGCAGAGATGAGAACAGCTCGGGATGGCTAATATATCAGGTGGTCCTAAGTCATTGGGGACTAAGATCTTGCTCATTATTTTAGTTTTTACTCTAGTTATGGTGGCTTTATTTTATTATTACTTATTGACAACAGTTTTTGGTCTTTACAGACCATGAAGAGAAACAGATGGAGTACATAAGCAACCATCAGTTTAATTCTTTTGGCAAAAGAAGAGAAAAACTGAGAGATTTCTATTTTTATCAACAGCATGCCTTTATGTTCAACTGACTTGTTTTACTATATAGCCACTGAGAGTTATAGTTTTTTGATGTGCCTTAATTAATTTCCAGCTAGTGGATCAGGTGGCTTTCTGTATTCTGGTCTCAGAGCCAGAGTGTCTGCTGTACTCGCAGATGAACATTTACGCAGTTTCTAATCTTTTCCTGTCACACAAAATACCACAATAAACACACTTGTAATCATATTGCTTTGCCCTGTGAATGTGTAGGAAAGAAAATGCTACATTGAAAGATGTATACCTAATTAATTCTCAGAAACACTAAAAGTTAGGTCTCAGCGTTTATAACAGCAGTGCATAGCATTCCTATTTCTCTTCACCCTTGAAAACAAAATATCAACTATTTATCACTACTCTGCAAAGAGTGAAATCTACTTTTTAAGAATGTTTTCAATTTTCTAATAGTGAAGAATGTTGAGTATCTTTTCCAGCATTTGAATACCCACGTGGGGTTCCTGTATTACTAAGAACTGATCAAGTATTCTATTATTTCTTTGCCCTCCTTTCTTGCCCTTTCCCCTGCCTTCCTTTCTTCTTTCTTTCCTTTCTTTCTGTGTTTTTCTTCATCAATTTTTGGAGTCTTTTATTAAGAAAGTTTGTGATTTTCCTGTGATGTGTTAAAACCTATGCCAGTCTGAAATATATTTCATACACAGGGTTATGTAGAATTATGTCATTTGCATACGGTAAATTTATTGCTATTATCTTTATTGTTTAAAGAATTTACCAATATTTACTTATATTCATATTGGGTTTTAAATCTTAAATACACTAGTTTGCATTTACTATATCATGGGAAGTCTTTTAAAATTTTATCCATGATGATTTCATTTTGAGAAATGACATAAAGTAGAAGTGCCCATTTATGCAGGCATAATTTATGCAGAATATTGAAGTATGACTTTTTCATTGAATTTCAAAAAAGATAATCTGCGTATTTCAGTTTAGAATATAGTGTTTTATTTGTTGCAGTGGACATTCATCTTAGATAAATAAGCAGCAAAGCTTTACTGTTAAAATTGTAATTTCTGAGTAAAATTAACTTTTTTAATCAATATTTTGAACTGGTAGACAGAAAAAGATACCAAGATATCAGCCAGGTCTTTGCTGAAAAGAAATGGTCCAGCATCTAAAATAATACTGAGTCTGAAATAAAGACAGAGAAATATGGAAAGGGGCCTTACCTCTTTTGTCTACTGAACACAATAATGAGATCTTATGTTAATCTTTTAATGACGTTTACTCATTTCAGTTAATATTTGCATCTTAGATGGAGGAGAAAATCAACTACTCTTTTAATTTCAATAGCTAATTTAGAGGCCATTTTGTAATAATATGACTATAAATGATTCATTACTTGTTTGAGAAGGAAAAATTACAGACCTTAAAAATAGCAGAGATTAATACCGTATTTCCAAATTCCAAATAAGCTTGGTGTATTCGTTCTAATATATATTCCCAAGATAGATATATACTCAAGTCCTTTCTATAAATTGTTCATTGCAGCTTGGTCTATTTTACTACATTATAATTTCATGTGGAATAGACAGAGTCCATGTGGAACGGACAACAGCTCACTAGGTCTCACTGTTTTACAACTAAGCAAGAATGCTGAGGAAAAAACAAAATTTAAAGCATAATATGAATAACAACATCTTCTCAAAGCCTGCCAAATTCTGTAAAGTAATGACAGAAATTAATTAAGCCCAATAACCCCTTGAAATAATTTCATTTATAAGTTAAATTTTATTTATATTTTAATAAAAGTAAGCTTTTTTACTTTTTAAGTAAAGAAAATGATTACCTGAAACTCCACAATTAATATGTTGCTACATATTAGTTTAGGTCTTTGTAACACAGAAATTACTACGCAGATGTGAATACGTGGTCACACACACCCTTGTACAAACATACTCTTGCATTTATTCAATTCTTTGTTAATTTCATCAGTTATACTTAAATATATTTTTATACAAATTTTTAACCAATACAGATAAAGTGAATTTCTTTGTTATGCACACTCTTGATTTTCTCCGCCCTATATTCCAATTCCTTTTCCTCCTAATAAAGGGAATAATTTTAACTATGATGTTCTAGAGGTTTCTTCACATTTGAACTTCAAAATCACATACATACATAACATTTGAAGAAGCAATCTTTTAAAAATAAGTAGTATGATATTATATATTATTATGTAATTCCCATTTAACAATATATCTCAGTAATTTTTCCTGCCAGAATATTTATTCTATCTCATTTGGTAAATTACTACAGTGTTCAATTGTCTTCGTCATTTTTTATCTAATCATATTCTTATTCCTATACTTTGAATTATTTTTTTCGCTATTACAGAATATGACAATTAAGAACGTTATATAGGTTACCTGATAGGCCTAGTTCATTATTTTGTAATCTGTTCAGTGGTGGTTTAATTTTCCCAAAGTTTTGTTCACTATAATTTCTCAACCTTATCTAAGAAAGAATAGTTTTGTCACTAAATTATGTTCATTTCTAGAAAGCAAAGTATATTTTCAAATGTTTTCCTTCTTCTAGTAATTTCTTTTTATATAATGTGAACTATTACTTTATTATCCTATCTCATATTTTATTCTTGCTGCTATGTAAGATTTCCTTTCTCAGATTAATATCATGAATATATATCTTTTTCCTTTCTCAGATTAATATCATGAATATATATCTTGTAATGCTGCAAATATTTATTTTCCAGTTGATACCTTGAATTAATATTTACTTAGTGCTGTTTACATAAAAAAGGAGTCGGATCTTTCAACATATTCTGTGTGCATTTTTGTTGTTGTTATTTTCTGATTTCTAGCAAAATTATCTCACCTTATGAACATATTCTCTCATTTTTATCTCATACATTTATAACTGCTTTTTTACATATTGCTCAATTTTTCTGAAATTTTATTTTGAGAATGATGGGAAAACAGATACTAACTTTATTCAGAGTTTGTAGCTAGTTATCAGTTATTATATATTTATTGTTTTACATTGATTAAAAGTATATCTTATCTGCTTCTCAAAACCCTAATCTCTTTTATCTGTTCATCTACTTATGTCAGAACTAGTAGACAATTGAATTAACTATGGCAGTTTCCTTACATTAGTACATTTCTTCTGAGCACATCCAGATTCTATACAATATTGATCTGCATTATCATTTTTAGCTATTAAAGTATAAGACCACGCTAAGGAAAATGGGTGAAAAATAAATCAGATATTGACCGAGTGGTTTAAACTAAAGCTTTCAAAGTTGTAAATTTTTTGTTTTTAAAACATTTTAACACTAGCAAGGTTTCTTATCAGTTTCTTATTTATTTCATATATATAGTATATTTTTCTTAATGTTACATTTTTACTGAACACTGAATTGAATTAAATGTCTGTTTTGCTTTGTTTCCTAAATATTTCTGTCAGTAAACATTACCCCCCATTTTAATCTTTCTCCTTTTATGTTTCTAGAATTGTAGACCTTATAAAAATTTTCTGATTCTAAAATGCCAGCAAATTCAGTTTTTGATATCAATGCCCAGATGTGTCACTCAAATCGAATTCAGTGTAATGTAGCACATCAACAGGTCTAAAGGTCAAAGATCAGTATAATCTCTGTGATTTTACAATTCTTGCTACATCTTTATAAAGTTGCACAAGAAACAAATTTATAATTCAAAAATTCACCCCTGAGTTTTTCCCTAAAATAAATGAAAATTATATCCATAAAAAGACTTAGTGTGTTTTCAAAGAAAAGAATCTGAAACAACCCAAATGCCCATTTTGATATTTGAGTGGACAAATTATGAAAAATTTATAGAATGAAATACTACATAGCAGTTATAAAGAAAATAATTACAACACAAAACAACATTGAAAATCTCAAAAACATTATTTCAAGTAAAAGAAGCCAGGAACCGAAGAAAACACACCATAGGACCTATATGAAGCTCAAGAAAAGGAAAATTAATCTAAACTAACAGGAATCGGGATGATGTTTTTCTCTGGAAGGCGAGAAGTTGATTCCAGGTCATAGAAATGTCATCGAAGTGAAGAAAATATTCCATTTGGTAAAGAACATATGGATTGTAAGGGTTCTCTTTTGTCAAAGCTCACTAACCTAGACATTCAAACTTTATACATTTTACTGTACAAACTAGTCAGTTAGTAATATATATGATCATTATTAGATACACTGTGAAAAATACTTATGATTGCATACAACTCAGTGTTTAAGAAGAAACAAATTGTCAAAGAATGAATCTTCACACAACATCTCCACAGAATATGAATTAATTTCCCAACCTTGCAGATTGGCTTTGCCTTAGAGCAATTCTTTCATGCCTATCCAGTTCATTTACAAATCTACACTAGCCTTCAACTTCCGCTCATGCTGAAAATACAAGTAGAAGCTTTGAGTCCTTGCAGGATCTTTTCCTAAGCACACATCCTTTCCTGAGTTCATGTGGCTTTCTCTTCCTTACGTCCAGCAGCGTTAGCCCAAGTAATCCTACAGGTCAATAACTCATCCTTCTCTTGTTTTCATTCTAGAACTCAGCCCATCTGTTGAGTGTTTTTTATCTCAATTATTGCTCTGCATAAATAAGATCCCGTTTATATTTTATGACTTCTTGTGTCTTCTTCCTGCCCGTATTTTCCCTTATCTCTTTTTAGACATTGAAAATATTCATTTTAAATTATTGTTTATTGCATCTCTTAATTCTGCCTCATTCACTCTAGTTTCTCTTTCTCCTCCAGCTGCACAAATGTTTGTCTATTTTCCTGTGAGTTCTTGTGCTTTTGGAACTATCTTTATGGCAGCTGGTAAAATATACCACCGAGGAGCAGTTAACTCCAGATGATCACGTGTGCCTCGCTCGATGAATCTGAAGTAGATACTAACAGTACTATTACAGCTATTCTGCCTCAAACCACCTTCACCTCTGCCTTATAATGTAGCATTTACCATCAAGACTATTTTGTCCATTGTCTCTCTCTTGCCTTCACTTCTGCATTTCACATTTTTCTGCCATTTCCTTAGTTAGAATCACTTAGTTCTCAGAACACAGGCAAATGGGGAACGACTGCCACTGGACTAGGAAGGTTTGTTCAAGTTAGTCTTAGCTACCACACCACACTAACCTACGGGTCTTGGTAGTACTGTTCGGCCACTAGATTTCTGCCTTTTTAAGGCTACAGAGTATCTAGGAAAATACAGAAGAAAGTGAGACACTTTTTTAAAAGTGTCTTGTTTTTTGTGACCAGACCTCTTTTGCTCAGCCTAGTGTTTCCATTTCAGTCTTGTACTCCAAAATGACTTTACAGCATTTTTGCATATCTTGTATGTTAATGTGACACATCCTACAATCTATATCTAGTTTCTAAGATGTCCCCAAGATTGGATTAAGAGGAGAGACCCAGCATCCCAAGCCAATTGCCATCTTCAGAAGAACATGAAGTGCCCAGAAAAATAATCTCACATAAATACCTAAGATTCAAAATGCCAGCCATTAAATAATATAATAAATGACACGTTTCTGTTTCACAAATCTAAAAGACTATATTTGCAATTATATACTTCATCTTGTTTTGAAAATCACATTCTTTCAGTTATTTCCTGGTTTCCATTTTATTTTACTTTATTATTTTATGGTTTGAGCCTGAGTGTGACGGGTAATTTTGAGTCAACTTGACTAGGCTATATTACCCACTGTTTATCAAGCATTAGTCTATATATTATCTTGAAAGCGTTTTAAAGATGTGACTAACAGCTGTAATTAATTGACTTTAACCAAAGGAGATTACCCTTGATTATGTGGGCGGGTCTCATCCAACCACTTGAAAATTTAGAGCAAAATTTGAAGCTTCCAGAGAGGTAATTCTGCCTCAAAACTGTAACATAGGAGCACTGCCTGGATTTCCAACCTGTTGTTAGAATTTCAGAATCAAAACCAGCATGTCAGTTCTCACCTGAGTGTCCATCCTGCTAACCTTCTCTCTGGATTTCAAACTTGCCAGTTTTGATCTGTGCTTCAGAGGCAGGAGATTAGGGCACAGCACACCAGCAGGATAATCAGGCGTGACCTGTCAATCACAGAAACCTGTCAAATCATGGCCTGGATTTATACGCAGACCACAGACGACGGCCTGGATCTGATGTCAGAAGAAGGGTATAAAAGAGGGCAGCCAAGGTCCTCATTGCCATTGTCCTCTTCTTTATGTGTGGCTTGCCCTGCATGCAGAGTATATCTTTTCTTCACAGCACGTCTTTATTTGAGCACTTCTTTTCACACTCCTTTTCACTTACTTTCCTCTTATTTTACATTGAATAAACATCAGAACTTTACCTTCATTGGTTGTCACATGCAATTCTTCAAATGAGACAACAAGAACCTGGAGAGGACCACAGGCCACCTCACCATCCAGTAACACTCCCATAGCCAGTTGGATCTATTTCTGGAGATCAGAACTGGTACAAGCCTCTATAACAGCCTCTGAGAGGCTGTATTATTTGATATGATTTAAAAGTATGGTCATAAAATCCTCTTTTATTTAACTTTTCATTTAATATTAGTAGTGACAACCTGAGAATAGAGTGACACAGTGTTTTTGTCATGTATTAGAGAGTCTGAAAACTTTTCTTTTCCAGAAGAGAAAACTAACAGCATTAAAATATTAATTTAGTTTACAACAATAGACAACAATAGAGAGAAGTAGGTAAAAGAAAAACTTTGGAATTAAAGGTTAAGTATTTGTTCAATATTCATACACTTTGACTTTTATAGAAAATGCTTTTTTCTTTTTGAATACAAAGGGATTATTTTCTTTATTGTCACTTTCATGCCTTCATTTTTGCATTTCACAATAGTCACAAAGCTTCATTGTTTCCTTTTCTTCCTCTCTGGCTTTTATTATGTGACACAAGGTGACTTCCTCTTGCAGCTAACTTTTAATTTTCCACTTCCCCTACATCACTGTCCACTTAAATATGAATCCTTCCTCACCTCTGGATTCTTGGCTTTTAATCTTATTCTCGATTCTTTCTGTACAAGATTTAATCTTTCTAATTCAATTAGTTGTTTTTTTGTTGTTGTTGTTGTTGTTGTTGTTTTTTTGTGGTGCCAGGGATCAAACTCAGGGCCTTGTGCTTGCAAGGCAAGCACTCTAATCACTGAGCTAAATCCCCAGCCCCTCTAATTCAATTACTTTTTATGTGTGGCCGTATTTTTAGAGTCATATCTTATTTAAGATAATGAAACATAAAAAGGAATTGTATTTGACAAGAGGAAATGTGAGTGAAATGCTCTTGGAAAAGCAGCGATCAGAGCACTATGAACTAAGGGGGCTGGCAGCTAGCAAAAAACAAACTTTTAGGCAGACTCAAACCAGATCCACCATAAAATGGGAAAATAAATGGGTATGGCAGCACGTATCTGTGATCCTGGGACTCTGGTTTATGAGTTCAAGCCTGGCCTGGGCAGCTTTGCCACTGAGGGGGACCCTGTTACACAAACAATAAAGAGAGATGGAGTTGTATCTCCATGCCAGAGCCTCAGGTTTCACTTCCTCTACTGTTAAAAAAAAATTATCCATTTAAAGAAGGGCAAGAATTTTCAAGAGATACACATTATTTTTTGTATTGTTTTTTAAATTAATTTATTTTTATTAGTATATTTGCATATGTAATAGATTAAACTGGAATATGTACATGTGGCAACTCCCCATGGTATTATTTGTCCAAAAATTTTAAAATGCTGTAATTCTTTATGTAAGAGAGGAAGTCAATTGGTATTTTAAAAACATAAAATGTTTTTTCTTTTTTGATTTGCAACTATGGAATTCCTAGGAGTTGAGAAATAATTTATATATTTCAAAATTCTAAAATTAATATATTTTGTGCAGCATAATTTTAATTTTTTTTTTTGTGGTTCCGGGGATTGAACTCAGGCCCTTGTGCTTGAAAGGCAAGCACTCTAATCACTGAGCTAAATCCCCAGCCCCTAATTTTAAAAGTTCATTAGATAGACCTAAAACTTAGAGTATATGGAAAGATAAATCTTATGAACCTTGTTTTAACAAGTAGAAAATTGATTTTTTTTAAATAAAAGCAATCAATTTGAATGATACT
The DNA here is from genome assembly GCA_004026905.1 of Hystrix cristata. Lineage (NCBI taxonomy): Eukaryota > Metazoa > Chordata > Mammalia > Rodentia > Hystricidae > Hystrix > Hystrix cristata. The sequence goes on along the minus strand of PVJO010012664.1, from coordinate 15,681 downwards.
AAGCAAAGTATGACATAGAAAGACAGATGACATACAATTTAAAAAGAAATAGAAATACTAATTACCTTGATTTGATCAGTACATATCATCTATATTATTGAAATATCACATTATAGCCCACAAATATTTTCAATTAACTGTTATTCAAAAACGGTTTTAAATGTTTAAGATGTTGACTACCTTGATTTGATAATTATATGCTGTATGCATAAATGGAGTTATTATGTGATACCACATACACTTGTACAATTAAAATAATAATTTTAAAATTTTAAATAATTTTTATAAGAGAAAAGAAATATATAGTTTTCCATGTTTCAAGGAATTCAGGGATATTCCTGATAAAATATATGATGATTTATTTTTTAATTGTGGGGAGAAATTCAGATAAAAAATTTGGAATCAAGAGTACCTATGCTGGGTATGGTGGCACATACCTGCAATCCCAGTACTCAGGAGGCTGAGGCAGGAGGATCTCTGCAAGTTTCAGGACAGCCTGGGCTACACAGTCAGTTCACGGCAGGCCTGAACTACGTAGTTAGACCTTGCCTCCCCTCAAAGTAAAGAAAAACAAAAAGGAATGTCAGTCCCAGTTATATATATGCATGTGTGTGTACACACATATTTATTATGATTGCAGATTTGACTTGAATCATTCATATTTAATAAAATATTTTTCTGATCATCCTTTTGCATACTGAAATCAGCATATTATCACTGAATTGCCTTCAATACAAAATGTACCATTTTAATAGTCTGATCTATAAAACACCTATTTAATTCCAGGGATTTATGCATCTGACTTGATAGTACATTCTAAATTAAACAGATAACAACATTTTTCTTCTTTGCTTCCAACATAAAAAGAGGCCAAAACATTTGCATATGAAATATATTATCTGTCATGAAATAGTTATCTTCACAGCCAGTTTTAGTAGACAATATTTATTCAGTCATGCAGGCAGAATTTGAAAGGAAATTTAGTGACAATTTTATTTAAGAACATTGTCATCCTGGTTCTGGAAAAACAATTGAGATACTGTATCTGCCAAGGAGATTTAGGAAGTTTAAAGCTGCCATTTATGCCAATTCTTTCCAAGCAGCGACTCCAGACGTCACTCAAGGACACTATGTTTATAATGATTTTCTTCTGCTGTGACCATCTTTGCAATTGTGTGTTTAAAAAGGCAAAGTTGTATCTGCAATCTATTTAACACCAGGAAGAAGATCATGAAATGCAGGGGTGATTGTTTTGATGGTAACATTGAAACTGGTAAACTGTTAAAGATTTTGATAGACAAATGCTATTTCCTACATTATGCAGTGTATTTTTCCAAAAGCTTTGTTTCTCATTCCATCTTCTTGGTTAGCAGTAATCATGTACAATACTGGCAATACATTTTAATTGTGTGACAAATAGAAGTATTGTAGACCCTGGGGTTTGTAAACATCCAATAGAGAAGGTTTCTTTTCTTGAAATTAATTCAGAACTACAATGAGAGGTAGAGTCAGGATTTACAATAATTAAGGTCTAAAGTTCATTATTAATAAAGCTGATTGAAGAAGTACTTTTATATATGTGAGAAGAGAATATTTTTTCAAATGTACTTGCTACTAATATTTCTCTAATATATTTGCTACTACTTACTCCCCGACTTGAGCTTTCCAACTTAGTGGCACCGTCAGAAAAATGCACAGAATTTCCTTGTAAGGAAGGTCTTGTGCATCTCATGGTCAGAAGTCTCGTTGAGAACAAAAGATTGAACAAAACCTTCTCACTGGCTTCTTGCAAGCTTAATAGCTCGCTAACTGCATTAGCCTGCTATCACCACATAAAAGTCACCACAGCTTTAGCAGTTTAAGATTATCTCAAGTGAGCTCAGAAGTCCAGGCAGGACTCATCCGGGTCCTGCGCTCGTAGCATGGCATGGGACCATACTACGGTCCTCCTCCAAGGTCCCGTGACTGTTGGCAGAATTCATTTTCTCACAGCTATAGAACACATGGCAACTGGCTCCTTCGGGACTAGATGACCAGTCTCTCTGATTTTAACAAAAACCTAAGGGATCTCTCAGGCCTTGCCCATGAAGACCAAGAACCTCTCTTTCGATTAACTCAACGTCTGATTAGAGATTTCACTTACATCATCACAATCCCTTCCCCTTTGGCATATTATGTCACATCATCACAGAAATGAATCTTCCACCTTCAGAGATTCTTCCCACAATCAAGGTGAGGGAAATGATGGAGTTGTTCAAAACAGTGGATGAGAATCTTTGGGGCCGCCTTAGAATTCTTCCTGCTATACTGAACCAACAATAAAACTAACTCACCCTTTCCTCTGAGCAGTGAAGATGAGGAGAACAGAGAAACTAACAATTTACCCCAATTATGTTCATTCACAGCAAAATATCAAACTAAAGAAAAGATCATAACCAATGAGGAACTTTGTTACATCTTTTTCAAACATTTAGTGAGTCAAACTTTATAATAGAAGCATAGTCGAACATGGTTGAATACATATCCCAAATTTTCCCAATTAACACTAGACTAAAGAGGAAAAAGTTTTATTTTAAAACTGTCATCTACCTTGTATTGTAGCTTCAACATGATTTACACTAATAATGTGTAAAAATTAAAATTTTAGAAAAAAAACTATTCTAAAGCATTGTGCTTCACTTTTGGTTTCACAGATTCCAATTCTCAGTCTCTATTCTGTCTCTTCACCTGCTTTTTTCATCTCCTCCTTATAAAATTCTCACCCCCTCAGAAAAAAAAAAATGTAGCCAAGCTTGGCAACACCTGCGTTTTAGGTCTGCATAAACTACACAGTGAGCTCAAGGACAGCTTGAACTACAAGACATCCCTGCCCCCCACCAAAAAGGAGAGATTGGTCTTTGTTAAAGACGGTTTATCCTTTCCTTTGCTAGGAACATTGAACCAGCAATTGCTGATCTTAATATATTTCTAACTTTGTGGGTGTGGATAGGTTAGAGTTGTTGACTAGTCAGTAGTTTCTAAAGTCAATGGTTTGCAAGAGAGTAGATTTAATACAGGACATTTACATGTTACAACATTCACACACACACAAGCCAAATGCAGGAAGAATGCAGAATGTCTATCTATACCCTGAAGACCTGAAAGATCCAATCAAGGGCTGGGAGCCCGTGGCACTGTCCCGTGTACATCCACGTCTGCACTAAAAAGCTGAAGAAATCTATATTGCAACCAGGATATGATGCTCACAGCAGAGATGAAGACCAGAGCTCCCCTGAAGTGAACAGCAGCCATCCTTGATGACAGCAAGGCCTCGAGCTCCTTCTGCAATGAGAACAGCTGAGTTCCCCTTTAGAAGAACCAGCCGCAGCAGAACTTCTCCTGGGAAATCAGCTGCCTGCAATGTTCTGCTCCCGTTCCCCCTTTATGTTGTGTCGACAAGAATCCCCAGGTGGATCCTCTATGCTCAGAACCACGATAACTCGGGTCAGTGGGGCGTTCCTGCTCACGTTGACCGTAATCAATCCACCACAAGATGCAATAATAATATTTCTACAACTGGTTTGCACTCACTTCTTAAGCATGATCCACCTGTGATTACAATCAAGGAGCCTGAGATATTCATTAAGATTGGTTACCCCGTGGGCTTTAAGCATCATAATGTTTGTTTATTCAGCACAGTGACACTACGGAAAATTCTGCTCTGCTTTTCAGAAAGTTCTGGTTCACCTTGGCCTCCTATCTATACAACTGCATAAATTTGAAAATATCCTGAAAAAAAAATCTGTATTTATGGCTCACATTTATGACCTTTGTTTTTATCAGATACTCATTCCTATCCCCAAATTTTGTGTCTTTGGCTGCACAACAAACATATTTGCTGGTTTCTCTGATTCTTAGCTGTAGACCTCTTTCCAGCCCTGTTTCCTTAGATCTACAAATAGAAGTACCTTCAAAAGAGTATCCTGAGAGAATCTGCTATCAGCGGAAGGTAGATCTTCCCCCATTTCCTCTGCATACATGCCATTTTTACAGAAGTAAATGCAAAGAAATGAATACTACATAAATTGGCATTTTTGTCTAGTGTTTCTCCTTTATTTCCATGAATTGTTCTGTCTTAGCCAGAAGCAGGAAGGTTCTGCAGACCCAGTTTTAGAATAACCTGAATATTTACTTTGAATTAGCCAACAAAGTGTCGGGAGTACTGAAGTGAAGGTATAATTCAAGTATAGAATTCAAAGAAGTGAAGTAGAAACACTTACTGATCTTTTTCTCTATCACTGAAGTCACAGAAATTATATCATAAATCATTTGTATAACTAAATTTCTAGGAGATGTTTAAAAATCAAATCTAGTTGCCTGGTATGCTGCCAAAATATTCTTAAGGAATATTTTTCAGTTGGCAGGGGAAGAATTTAGAATTTAGAAAGCCTATAGAAAATTATCGAATCACCTCCAGCATAATTAGGCATTATTCTGTAGATCTAAAAGTTATTCTTTATCAATTATACATTTGACAGTGTAAAGAAAAATTATGCCTGAGAAAGCCATCAGATGTTCTATACTGCCCAGGCATAATAAATCCAACATAATCTAAATTTTAGGAAAATCTGTAAATCTCAATTATGGGACTTTATATAAAAATAATATACAGAGTAAGGTTTTACTTAGAAGGAATTTCATTCAGAAATCAGTCAGCAAGAGGTTCATACAATTGTTTTCTTTAGGAGAATGATTAGCATCTATCTGGGTTGGTAGTAAAGTTTTTCCTTCTTAGCATTTTTTCTGGGCCTGTGATTTTATGCTAGATATAAGAACACACATATTAAACAGAATATCTACTTATCAACATGTATGTACATAGATGCACCTTATGCAAAATAAGGTGATAAAAATATCTTAACCATCTGATATAAAGTTTCATATTTATGTGTTTGCCTCACGGTGTATTACCTTTTTATATACTGATGTTTCTGTTTCATTTTCTTGAGATGTATAAAATCAGATCTATGGCTGAAGATGGAAGGGTCCTAATGCCATTTTAAGATTAAGAGCACGGTCACAGATTTTACTCTTCACTGATTATCCTTAAGCAAATATGTTTTAATGAGTACATGATAATGTTAATTTCGATTGCTTAATGAGAACAAAGGTCAATAAACAATTTCATCACAGATAATTTTATGTCATGACAGCCTCCTGATAAACTTTTTTATAGATATTATAGAGGAAAAGGGAGTGATATACTGTTTAAAATCCCCTATCAGATGAGCTCTTGCTCATACCTTTTGTACCATGTCTACTGAGTCATATTTGTACATTTTGTTGGTACGTTTATGTTAATGTAACTATCAGTAATAACTTTATATTTTAAAAATTTAACTCCTTTTAAAATTATAAATAAACATGAATCTTTCTCTCTCTCTCTCTCTCTCTCTCTCTCTCTCTCTCTCTCTGGAACATCAACACCAGTATATTGCTGGCAGCTATTATATTAAAAATAAAGTATATTTTCACTACCATAAAAAAATAAATTAAATAAATAAATAAATAAGCATGAAGATTCTAAAATATAGTACTGACGCTTATTTCACTGACATGTAATAAATGTAGTGATCATCCTATATGAATAGTGACCTATTTCTGGCAGTGTTTAGTAAATATTGAATCAGATTTATATAAGGTAATATTCATATGCTTGTCTTATATGTTTCATCAAATTGCAAACGTGGTTAGCAAGTTGCTTGAAGAACCATGATTATGGAAAAATATTTTCTATTCATGATTAGACAATCTAATTTCTCACTGGATTTTTTTTTTGGGGGGTGCTGGGGATCGAACTCAGGGCCTTGCACTTGCTAGGCAAGTGCTCTACCACTGAGCTAAGTCTCCAACCCCTTCTCAATGGATTTTGATGATATAGAAGATAAATGGGTAATAGCTTGTATACCATCATTACTAAACAGAGACACAAAATTCCATGTGCTACTGTATATATATTTGTATACTAGTTATTTTAAATAAGTGACCAATTCAGCTACTTTTAAAATACTCCACTTCTTGTCTTTCTGAAACATCATGTGTGCAAGAAACTGTTCAAATGGGAAGGGGAACAAGGGAGGGGGAGGTGAAAAGGAACAGAGGGACAAGAATAAAAAGAATAGAAGAAAAAAATAGAAACAAAGCTTTTGTAAATAAGGAGGGGAAGAGGGGCTGAAGGGGGAGGGGAATGGGAAAAAAAGAAGCAGCAAGATATATCATGTACAGGTACAAATCCCCTATGATGAATGTTATCATTGTGTATATCCAAAATGTACCATTAAAATAAAAATTTAAAAAACAACAATAATAATAAAAATAAAGTATTTTGTTAAAACGGCAAAAAAATAAAAATAAAACATTATGTGTGCACAGAAATGTATAGCCCCTTACCAAGAAGTTTGGGATAAATTATCACATCTTCTCAAAGATTCCCCTGTTCTTAGAAGTTTATTTATGTGGATTGTTAACTAAAAAAAGAGTTAATTAAATCTAAATATATCACCATGGGATACAATGTGTTTAAGCTTAATTTAAAACAAGGGAATTTATATATTTAAGTAAGGAGTTTTAGAGCAAAACACACCTCTTGAAACAGAGTTTGATATGACATTAAAATATGTATGTGACAACAAAATATTGTTGTTCTAAGAAGCCAACAGTCTTAGGTTTGTGTGACAAATATGCGGAAAACTAAATGGAAGGCTTAGACATATGTATATATAGGCTTTAATGTAAAAAAAAGAGGAAGTGTTCTTTAGTCATGAGAGTTATGGGTGTATAGTAAGAAATCTATTATTGTTGTTACAGAGAGTATTCTCAAGGAAAACTTTCTAGTAGACCTAACATTTTATCAAAGCCTGAAAGAACAGATAAGTACTCATTTTGCAAGGATGATAAGAGCACTTATCATATCAAGCACGGATGAGCATATGCAGAGATGTAAGCAGAGCTTAAGCACACGGTAGAAAGCGTTTATGAATGAGGATGGAGATGTGTGGTCAGGTTATGAGGACCTGGAACAGACAAGGTCTGTGACAATCTGTATGCCAAGATGAATCATTAAAAAAGTTATGTTATTAGTGGTTATATTTAAAGAAAATACAATATTTTTAATAGCAGTCTTCAGGAGCTCAGCAACATGTAGAAGAAATATTATATTGCAAGACCATGTAAACTATTGGAATGTAGAAGCTGTTCTAAGAGTCCAGGAAAAAAAGGATGCCTGAACTAGTGTAATAGCAATTCAAAAAAAAAGGCAAATATACCATAACCGATTAGATAATAAGTTACTCGTGCACATTGCCTGTATTTCCTGTTTTTCAAAGAAATTTACAGTTACTCATGTTAGAAAAAAAGGAAAAAAATTACTAAGTATTTACCATGCTACCGTGGAGCTAAATCCCCTACCCCAGATCACATATTTTATAGCTGAAGAAACCAAGGCACAGAGGTGATAAATAATCAAGCTTCAATTTATGTTTCCATGAGCTCTAAGTGTACTGCTTCTAAAGGGCCCACATGCACGATGCTCAGAAACTTGTAAAGTACCCCAGAAAGAACCATCTCAAGGAGTCTGTGAGGTGTTCAGTTCCCTGGGAAAACATAGTGCAAAGTACATCACTTAAACAATATGTACAAGCTTAAATAGCACATGGTTTCTCTTATTTGAGAAATCCAAAATATAAAGAACAAAATAAAAGATAGATAATAGGAAACAGGAAGATCCTTTTCAGTGGGAAGAGGAACAAGAATTGGAGAGAGGGAAAGGGAGGGAAGGGAAAGGGGAATTAAAAAAAGAAGTATTGAAGGGAAAAAAATAGAAATAGAGCTTTTGCAAATGGGAAGGGGACCAAGAGTTGGAAGAAGCAGGGAAGGATAGAAGAGATAGGGGATGAATAAAAACTAAGATGTGTGTGTACATACACCAACTTCAAAGAAAGTCGTCAGCAATGAAGCTCTTCTGAGGAAAATCAGCTGAAATTCTTCCCTCCTGTTCTCCTTTTATACTGTTCTGACAACAATCCTTCTGAAATGGATCTTCCACACCCAGAGCCAGGATGACTCAATTCAGCAGGGTGTTCCCACTCAAACTGACAATTAATTAATTAACCACCACAGTCTGATTCATGTTTCTAAGGAGTATCTCTATATTGTTTTTGGTCCAAATGCACAATGCTCAGAAATCCCTGCAAACCACCACAGAAAATGAGTTAGAGAGTTCTCAATCTGGTGTTCAACTAACTGCACAAACAGTAAAGAGTGCAGTTTTTTATTATTATTGTTGTTGGTTATGCTTTGTTTTGTACTGTTTTTACAGTAGCGGGGAGTGAATTCAGGGATGCTCCACCCTGAGTTACATCCTCAGTTCATTTATTATTTATTTATGTATTTATTTATTCATTCATTTGTTCGTTCGTTCATGTATGAATGGACAGGTCTTGCTAAATTGCTCAGGCTGGCCTCAAATTTGCAATCCCTCTGCCTCATCCTCCTGAGTACTTGGAATTATAGGCATGAGACACCAGGTCCAGCAAGAGCAATGCAATTTTTAAGATGCTTGTATTTATTCAATTTTCCAGATAGTCCCCGTATAAATGCTTCAGAAGGATCCATATGCAAAATGCTTAGACTCCATTTAAAATATCATGGAAAATAACACTTTAGCACAGTCCTGATTTGGAAAAGTATTCAGTTAACTGAAAAAACACAGTGCAAAACATCATCTTTTAAAAATCAGTCTCTCATCTATTTTTCCTGTGATTCTTCGTATTCTGCTAAAGTCCTCATAGGTGCCATGCTTCCATAGGAGCCACACCTTTACAAAGCACTATAGAAAACTTCATTAGAAGCTTCAGGTTTGGGGAAATATTAAATTTACTGGAAAAACATGGTATCGAATTCATCTTTTAAGAACTATGTTCTGATTCATGTTCTCTACAATGTTGACTTCTACTAAATATTTAAAGAACAGCTAACATCAATCATTCTCACACTGTTCGAGAAATTGAAAGGAAGGTATACTACCAAACTTATTTTGTGTGGTCAGCAGTGCACATACTAAAGCCAGATACTAAAGCCGGAAATGAAATGAAAATTACAGGTCAGCATTCTCGAGGAACATAGATGAAAAAATTTTCTACAAAATGCTAACAAGCTGAATTCACTAGCACACTAAAAGGATCATTCACCATAATCAAACAGAATTTCTCTCTGGGACACAGAGATGGTTCAGTGTGTACAGCTCAATAAATGTGACACCCTCTTAACAGAATAAGGACTAAAAACCACTTCAGTGTATGAAGAAAACTATTTGAAAAAATTCAAAATATTTTTTATGTCAACAACTCCACAAATTAGGTATGGAAGAAATTTATCTCATCACAATAAAATCTGCATATCACAAGCCCACAGCTAACATATATACATTAGTTAAAAGTTTAACTTTTTTTTCCAGTAAGACCAGAAATAAGACCAGTTTGCCTATCATGGGCACTTCTCATCAACACAGAAGTCCAAGTCAGAGTAATTAAGCAAGAAAAAGAAATAGGCATTCAAAGAGAAAAAAGAAGAGTTGGAATTATCTCTACTTGTAGCATGTATTAGCTTTCCTGTTGCTAGATAAAATAACCAACATCTTCACCTTTAAGGCAGAGTGGTTTCCTTTGGCCCAGTTTCAGAGAATTCAGTCCACAGTCGGCTGGCTCACAGGCAGCAGCATCGTGGCGAAAGAGTGAGGTGGAGCAAAGATGTTTAGATCACGGCAGCCCAGAAGCAGAGCAGGGGAATAGTGCCAGAGAAGAAGGGGCCAGAAATATATCCTGAAATGTGTATGGAGCCACAAATGACCTCAAATAGGCCACCAATCTTAAACATAAAGAAGAAAGCTGATGGCAGTATATTGCCTAATTTGAAAATATATTAAAAAGCTATATTAATCAAAACAGCATATAGGAAACAGAGATCGGGTGACCCCACTGTAGACTGTGTAGTAAAGTGTTAAAAGCCCATATATAAAGGAAATTTTTAATAGTGCTACTTTTTTACCACTTTGAGAACAGTATTATTTCCATGAATGAATGTGACAGCACATTGTAATGCATGTAATTTTTTAAAGACATATACATTCAAAAATTTCCTCCAAGTTACACTTGTTGACTAAGTTGTACTGGGATAAGGTCAGACACATTGACTACATAGAAGTTTATAAAGCAAAGAAATAAATGTATTTCACAATTTGTACATGTTTCAAAATATCACATTCTACCCCATAAATATATACAGTTATGGATTAGGGATGTGGCTCAGGAGTAGAAAAGTTGTTCAGCATGCACAAAGTCGTAAGATTGAACCTCAGCACAAAAAAAGAAAACAAAAAGCGAACAAATTATGTATGTATATACACATAGATATATGCATGCCATTATTATTTGCCAATTTAAAAAGATGTTACTTAAAATGCACTTCACACACTATGTTGAGAAGACTATATTTCAGAGAATGGATGTGATCAGTCTAATGAAAATAATGAACTGTTAATAAGAAAGGTTTTAAAAATATTTCTTTGTATGTTCTCTGCATGCTCTTTCTTTAAAGAAAGGGTGTTATTTCAGTGAATGAATGTAGTGGCTACAATCTAACACACGTCAGGAAACCCTAATAATCCTGTTTTTGTAACATTTTTATATCGCTACTGATGCATTATGTTGGCTAAATTTTAATCTCAGATAATGGCTTGGGTAGCCATAGGTATACAACCAAGTGCTAAAAACACATATAGAAAAAAGATGGTTTAATAATACTACATCACAACACATTAAGAGCAATGTTATTTCAAAGAATGGATGTGATCACAAATTACTGCCTGTAGTAAAGTGCTTAATGACATATCCTTAAAAATGTTTCTTAGAATGTTACTTGTAAACTGCATCAAGAACATGATATTCCAAATCAAGATGTGGCACCCAAACCTGAATGCATACAGTGAAGTATTTAATGATAATGCTTTTAATGTTTCTTAGGAGACTACTTTTACACCAGGTTACAAATAGTACTAGTACAATAAATGGATGTTTTTACAAAACTCTAAGGTGAATAATGCAATGTTCAAGATGCAATTTTCCAATGATGTTGTTTATTCGCTATATTGAGAACAGTATTATTTCAGTGAATTGATGTGGTGAACACACTAAGCCAAGTAATAAAATGATCACAGAGTGTTTTTGTATTACAGTGGTACCTCGGTTCATGAACTTAATTCTTTCCACGATTCTGGTCGCAGACCAAATTGGATGAGAACCGAATCAAATTCAGCAGTCAGGTTCAATGTTGACCTTATGAGGAAATTTGATCAGGTTCATGAACAATTCAGTTTGCAAGCAGAATCGTGGAAAGAATTAAATTCATGAACCGAGGTACCACTGTATTTCTTAGACTGCTTGTTTACACTGTTTAAAAGTTGTTTCAGTGAATGTGTATGATAACCACACTCTAATATACACACATATATAAATAAATATATAGGCATACTTGTTTAATAGTTTCCTGAAGTATTTCAGTTGTGCTTTACTGAGAATAATACTATCTCATAAGATAGATTTAGTGGCCACGTTATACCTCAGGGAATAAAGTATTAAAAGCACATACATAAAAGAAGTTTCTAGTACTGCAATTTTCACCACTTTGAGAACAGTACTTTTTCATGAAGTAATGTGGTGTCCACAGTGTAAAGCATTTAAACACCAAAACTATAATGTATAAAGACAAATATGTATTTTTCTTTTATTTTTATTAGTACGCATTTGGAGTACCTAATGATTACATTCATGATGCCATCATGGGGTATTGGTAAATGTACATAACACATTTTGATTCTCTTTTTAAATCTCCTTACTTCACCCCCTCCATCCCCCATTCCTCCATCTCTTGGTTCCTTTCTCTTTTGCAGAAGATCTAGCTCCCTGTATCCTGTTATCTTTTATTTGACTCTTTAATTCATTTATTGTTTCGGTTCTTCATAGTAGAGAAATCAAGTGATATTTCAGCTTGTGTGTCTGATTTATTTCAGTTAACATTATGGTAAAGACACATATATTAAAGAATTTCCCAAAAAGCTAGACTTGCATGCTGAATTGAGCACGTTATTTCAGAGCATGGTTGTGATGTCCCTACTAAATGCTTAAATGTGCATGCACAAAAGAAGTTTCTATGCGTGCGACCTCAGTTCCATGTAGAGAGCAGTTTTATTTCAGTGAATGAATGCAGTAAATTTTGTAATATTTGTAGTAAAGGGTTATATAAATAAACATCTTTGTAAGAGTGCTAATTGCTGGCCACATTAGGACAGGGGCAGCTCAGTGAATGGACGTGAGACTCGCTCTGATGCATGCTGGGATGCGTTTAAACACACATGTAACCAAGATCCTTAAGAGAGCGACTTGCTTACCACAGTGAGCACACTTATTTCAGTGAGCGATATGGAGACTGTCTCTATGCACACACTGTGTTTAAACATCCAAGTAGAGAGCTCTTTAGAAGGGAGTCACAACAGCAATTCGAGATAGTAGGAGTTACTAGCCTTCATCTCCCCAAGGGGAGGGAAACCATAAATACGGATCGCCGTCATCAACAGAAATAGTCTTGGGAGGGCTCAGTGAAGATTTCAGGATCGGTTGCAACAGAGCGGAATGAAAGGGTTGACAGTATCTGCACAAAAAATGATCACTGTGATAACCAGCTCACCTAGATGCCCGGAGGTGTCCAAGAACAAGAAGAAAGTTGGGGGCCATCAGAATTGACCACCGTAGGCCCCAAGGGCCTGTCCTGCAGAGGACAGCACTGTCTTCCTCAGCAGCTATTCTTGCAGCAGTATCCCAGAGGTGAAGAGGTGAAAAGCCTCCCACCAGAAGAGGTCACAGTGTTATACTGTAGGAGGAGAGCTACCACATCTGCCAAACGTGTATCTGTCCCTTACCCGAAAGCCATCGCTGCTCACCAACTGCTCATACTCCAGTCTCCAGCTGCATAGCTGCATGGTGTCTTCCCATGCATTAGACTGCAGATCCATTGCCATAGCCAGTGCATTTGCCCCTGGGCCTCAGAGGCAAGGTCTCTGTATGCACACTCATGCTCAGACACAAGCTCAACCACCATAGAAACTCATGTGCAAGACCCCAGAACTGCTCTTTCCCTATGCACGCCTATACTCTGGACCCCAGCTGCCAGGCAGCTGTGCACAAGCCCACAGCTCACACACAGAACCCACCACCATAATAACCTAGTTTACAGCCCAGGCCCTGGAGCCAAGGTCTGTCTTAGCATCCCATGTTCCAGATACAATTCTGCCTCAATAGAGTTCTAACTTTCACTCTGAGCCCTGGAACTCCTATAGCTCTTTGCACAATTGCTCTATGCATCTGTACTACAGACACTGAAGCTGAAACGACCTGGCCCTCATCCAAACCCTGAATCTAAAGACTCTCTGCAAAGGTTCATCTCCCATGCAACATCCCAGCATCCCACTGGGAGCTAGTCCAGATCTGCAGTTGGTACAGCTCTGCGCATGCCTACACTCTAAGGCTTCACTCTGTGCAAGTGTACATCCACACCCAAAATGTCAGCATTATCGCCATGGTGAGTCAGCACACATACCATTCACCAGAGCTTTGATTTTCTGCTTAATCACCAGGTCATCTGCCCCAGGCAGCCAGCTCATGCCCCAGATTCTCGAGACTGCAGCTCTGCACTTATCCACACTTCTGTCTCGCAGTCCCTGACTATTTCTTAAGCAGCGACACCTTGCACATTGTTAGCTCGGTGGAGCCGGGGAGCCAGCAACCTGGGCACCAATGTCATTGTGACTTTGGGCCCATAGTCATGTTCCCTCCATGTAGCCCCATGATTTAATGATGAAAATCAAAATGAAGTAGCATTGGTGTAGGGCATTAAGATGGAATTGGGAAGCCACTGTCAAATCAGGTTTCAGACGCTTCAGCTTAACTTTGAACTGGGCTCGCTGTACACATGCACCTAGATACATGTTATTTATTGACCCGGCAAACTCCAGTCCTCTAGCCTTTGTTAACCATTTGTAAAATGACCTTCTACTCCTCGATCACCTAGAGGTTGAGACCTCACTTCATCCTTTCCTCTTTAGACAGCTTGACCCTTGTCAGTACGAATCACCATTCACTGACGAGTGATGTAACTACAATTACTCTTACCGTTTTAAGCTTTAAATATGGCTATTATTTTAGAAAACCTCAGCACATATTTTCAAGGCTACTTGTATTTGTGTTTCCCTAATTGCACCCCTAACTAGCCCCCAAATACATTGAATTTTCTTTATTCTCGATGAGCTTGCTTATATTCTTGGTCAAAATTCTTGCTATAACTGGCTAGATCCAGAGTATCCTTCAGAGGCTGCGAGTGTTTCCCTTGAGTCTCTGCTTTGTACTGGCCTGGACCTCCTGTGTCCCTCCACGTGCATGCACTGCTGTTCTATGGTTAAAGTCTTCCTGGCTTCAACCTCCCAGCTTCATTTTGGTCAAGGTTTGATACCTCCTGTCAGTCCTTCTTGTCACTCTTTCAGTCTGGCAATTCCTTCTCTGCCATTAGGCCAAAGATTCAGGTTTTAGTTTCAATCCCATCTTCAGCACTAAGCAGAAGTTTCCAGTCTCTATTTAAGCTGCCACCTTTTCGAGCAGGCAAAGATTTGGGGTCCCAGCGTCTTGATAGTCCAAAATCTTATACTGTATAGCTAAAGTCACAGTGACATCTTGTGGCCATTTTGAATTTTACATGTGGATTTTGAATTACAAAATAGGTGATTTTGAGGGCCCTCACTCTGAAGAAAAAAGGCATTTACTTCTTCCAACCACTTTGAGGTGCTTTAGCAAACTAAAATTTTGTGGAAATATTTGGGCTCATAGCCTATGATATACTCTATTTCTGAGTCCGAGAGAATAATTTGGGCTCATTCGAAGTATGGGGTGCTCATAAAGAGCTAGCAACCTCAGCATCCCAAGCCTCCTTCGTTCCACCTGGGGAAGAGTCCATCCTTAGTTACATAGGAGAGTTGCTACTGAGTTGAATGGTGACCTTTTTCGAGGAACAGCCCTCAGAACACACATCTAGGCTGAAGCTGAATTCCCTTAGTATTGGTCGAGTCATCTTTCTAAAGCAATAATTCATCTTCTAAAAAAATCTTGGTAGGCAAGCCCATTCTGAAGCTTCAAGCGTACCTATGGAGCCTCCTTATGAAAGCATAGAGGTTCAGGGGCCTAAAAATCTAGGAAGATGTAAAAATTCATAGACCAAAATGGAGAACTTTAAAAAAATTCATTAGTATATGTTTGTAATACATAATATGTACATTCATCATGGGAAATTGTTATGTATACATACCTCATCTTGATTCTTTTTATTTTTCCTTCCCCAAACTAGTTTATGTACATGCAGAATAGGGAAAGGCTGGCTCTAGAACCATGTAAGAAGAATAGGAGACTTTTTGGATGATATTGAGAAGCTCCTAAATACAGCTCAGAAAATATCACTTCCTTCCAGACACCAAATCAGAAATTAGCAGAGACTTGTCTCTAAACAACAACAACAAAAAAAATGGCAGTCTTCTAAAGCTGCTACTCT
>PVJO010012663.1:0-54652 GCA_004026905.1 Hystrix cristata | reverse complement strand
TTCTGGTTCCATATAAATTTTAGGATTGTTTTCTCTAGTTCTGTGAGGTATGCTACTGGTATTTTGATTGGGATTGCATTAAATCTGTGTAACAGTTTTGGAAGTATAGCAATTTTTACCGTATTGGTTCTGGCTATCCAAGAACAGGGGATTATCTTTCCATTTTCTAATATCCTCTTTGATCCCCTTTTCCAGAATACTGTAGTTTCCTTTTCCTTTGTTAGATTGAGTTATAAATACTTCATTTTTCTTAATGCTATTGTGAAAGGTGTTGTTTCCTTAATTTCTCTCTCAGTGAGTTTATTATTCATGTACAAGAATACTACTGATTTTTTTTATCATGTACAGGTATAAATTAACTATGATGAATGCAATCATTATGTATATCTAGAATGTACCAATAAATCTTGTTGGTTCAATAAAAAATAATATTGATTTTTCGAGTGTTGACATTATATCCTGCTACACTGCTAAATTTATTTATTTATTTATTTATTTATTTATTTTTGGTGCTGGGGATCGAACTCAGGGCCTTGTGCTTGCAAGGCAAGCACTCTAACCGCTGAGCTAAATCCCCAGCCTACACTGCTAAATTTATTAATTCTAGGAGTTTTCCAGTGGCATTTTTGGGGTCTTCTATGTAGAGTATCATGTCATCAGCAAATAATGATAATTTAAATTCTTCCTTTCCTATCCTTATTCCCTTTATTTCTTTCTCTTGTCTAATTATTTTGGCTAATCTTCCCAGAACTATATTAAGCAGGAGTGGTGATAGTGGGCATCCTTGTTTTGCTCCTGATTTTAGAGTGAAAGCTTTCAGTTTTTTACCACTTAGTATGATGTTGGCTGTTGGTTTGTCATAGATGGCTTTTATCAGATTGAGATAAAGACCATCCATTCCAATTTTCTGTAGGGTTTTAATCATGAATGGGTGTTACATTTTGTCAAATGCTTTTTCTGCATTGATTGAGATGATCATGGTTTTCATCTTTGGTCTGTTAATGCGGTATATTATACTTGCTGATTTGCATATGTTGAACCATCCCTGGGATGAATCCTACTTGGTCATGATGTATAATCTTTTTGATGATTTGCTGCATTCTGTTTACCAGTATCTCAAGGAGGGTTTTTGGATGTACATTCATTAAGAATATTCACCTGTAATTCTCTTTTTTGGTTGGCTCCTTCTTTGGTTTTGGTATCATGGTAATGCTCACTTCCAGGAATGGCTTTGGGCATATTGCTTCCTTTTCAATTTCATTAAAGAGTTTGAAGAGAAATGGCCTTAGCTCTTCTCTAAAGTTCTTGTAGAAGTCAGCAGTGAATCCGTCAGGAACTGGGCTTTTCTTACATTGGCAAGTTTTGTTTTTGTTTTGATTACTTCCTCATTTTATTGGCTGATACTCGACTACTTAGAAATTTTACATCTTCTTGATTCAACTTTGGTAATCAGCAAAATTTAAAAGCAGGATATTTTCTACAAGAGCAGATCTTTGGGGAAAATATCACACCCACCCATTACTGAATGGCTCAACATGCTCAGAAGGTGGGAAGAGCACCTCAGACCGAGGCACCCCAGACATCACAGCTTACAAATCCTCACACAGCCAAGCTTTTTTCTGTTTAGCAATGGAGTGAAGGTCCCCAAGCACTCCCAAGGTGGAACGAGTACCTGCTTTGTTTTCACCATCTGCATACTTAGTTGTACTTTTCCAGAATGCACCACTTCACCAGCTATCTGAAAGAACAGCTGGAGAAATATGGACACACTGGGTATGACCGGGACTCCCTGCTCTCCTCAGGCCAAGGCTGCCTGATCACTTCCCTCTCAGTTCCTTCTACTGCCATCTGCTTGCTGCTCTCCTTTGTATGTTTCCCAAGAATTGATTGGTCCCTCTTTGATGCCACAAGCTTCCCGGGGAATTTTTTTTTTTTCCACTTTCAGGCCTCACTCCTGGCCTAAAAGGTGGGCCTCTCAAATTTCTACTTGCAATATCTACATATGGGCATCACACAGCTTTGGACACCATGTCCCACTCTGAATGCCAACTCTTTTCTTTTTAGTATCGAATACTATTCATTTGTCTTGTTGTACCACACTCTTTTTTATCCACTATAATTATTCAAATTCTTCTCCTGCCAGCCCATCCCTGTCACAGGGTGGAGCAGATTTCTTTCTCATCTGTGTACCTACACTGTCAACACATATTCTTAATACATAGTTGTTAATAAGTAGCAGGTGGATTTATTTTCTCTTCTAAAATTAACTTTAAATTTTGTCATATGGAGGCCAAGTTATGACTCAGATTCTTTAATGCGCTCTAGTTATGTATCCATTTATTTATTGTAGAAGCATCCACTAAACTATCATGTAATGTACCAAACTCTGTGCCAAAGGACAGTGTGATCACGAATGAGCCAGGTTGTCTGGGCAGGGGACCACAGCCAGGTGGTGCCAGGGTGATCACTGAGGTGGTCTGCAAGTCCGTGCTGAGGCAAACACAGGAGCAAGAAAGGCGGAGGAGGGTACTTAGCTGTGCCTTAAGAGGTCCACGAAGGCTTGTTGAAGAAGGGAGTGGCATCACTCTCAAGTGAAACCCACAGATCAGGTGGGAACTGGCCAGGTCGGGGGACCTGGAGGAGTTTGGCGGAGGTGTACCAGGCATTTTGGGGGATTAAGGGTTCACATAATGAGAGCCAGTGTAGAGTATGTCTTTGCAGACCCCGAGCAGGGTGAGTCAGTTTCTGTGTGTATTCACACATATACACACATGCGTGTACACGGGAAAGAAAGGACATGGTGATGCTTGAAATTAAAGAGAAAAACTCAGGCCAGGGAACCGCCAGTTCCGTCATTGTGCCAAGACTGTGGCATTGATTCAGAGGACAAAGAATCACAGAAGGTCTCCATGCACAGGATGAAGAGCACAGGAAGAGCTTTTCTCCATCCTCTTCATGTGCCTTGGCTGGAGGCAAGGGAATGAGGGCCCTCCCTTCTCTCACCTCACCAATGTACTGGGTCTATTCAAGTCTACTCAGAAAAGGATGGAATGTAATTGTAACAAAGGCTGTAGGTTTGCCTCACCTCTTCTTGCTTTAGTCATATTCTATCCTGATGTCTCCCTGCTCACCCACACTGTGAACACCAAGCCCTTGGTCTCTGCCAGAGTGGCTCTCGGATCCTCTTGGTCTTCTGCTCTAGCATCAGGTAACTAGGCCCAGCGCTGATAATGAGAAACTGACTGTTCATTCACAAGGGCTTTAGGGACCTTTAAGGAAGAATAGCTATTGTGTTACTGTCTGTACCAGGATGTGCTATCATGTCCAGAGAAGCATTTGTGACAAGCTTATGAGAGAAGACCAACACTTAAATATTAGATTTATCCCAAATTCATGGGTCACACACACTTTTTAAAACATATTTATAACTATTCATAGGCTTAATTTCAAGTATAATTTCCTATAAACTATCATAGGAAAGTATTTGATACATTTGATGCTTTCTATCAACAACAGCAAATCTTCAAGATGGGAACAGGAAATCTAAAACCTCAACTGTCAAGACTCTTCATTACCTTAGTTCCAAAAGTTCTTCATTACCTTATAATTCTGCCATTGGGGAAAGGTTTCCATATAACTCTAGGATGGACTTCTCCTTAGAAATTAGCTGGGAGTTGTTGAGTCCCTTTGGCCAACGTGACCCGGGTGGTCCATGGGGGATCCTGGCTGGGCTCTGTGCAGTGTCTCAGGTCTGGACTTGTCGGAGGTGAGCTAGGTCTGGGCTCCCTTTCTCCCGCTGCCCACTGCCCAACCCAGGGAGACGCTGACCTCACTGACAAAGGGACCCTTCTCTGCGTGTCTTTGCCTCTTTTACTTGCTTTCCTGCCAGTCAGGGGAAGGGGAAGAGGCTGTAGCAGCCAATTCAAACGTGGAGAACATGCCAATTCAACTCCTCCTCTGGCAGTCCTGGAGCACAGCAAGGCAGGAAAGGCATTCACATCTGTGCACAGGAAGGACATTTCTCAAACTCCTGGCCTTTTTCCATTTGGAACCTTGCTGTGTTCAGAAGCCTCACCAGACCTAGAAACCTCTGTGTTTGGGAGCACAAAGGGCAAAGAAATAGGAAGCTACTTAAGAGTTCTTTGTAGGCTTTGGGGAAAAAGAGTAAAGGCCTATTTAAGTTTTGTTAAGGAATGCTCAATAATTCACTACGATGGAAAGACAGAGATCCAGAGCAGAAATTCTATGTGATGAAACAGTAATTATAAAAACCAACATTTATTTAGCAGTTGGCATGCACTAGGGTCTGCTCCCAGTATTTAGAGGTATAGTCAATTCTCAGTAACTGGGTTTCTATAACATCACCACAGACACTGAATTTGGAAATACACTGTACCGAACTATTGCTTCTAGGGGAAATACAAGGGCTGGTTGTTGAGACCGTCTGCTCACAACATTTTTGTCAACTCATCAATACATAACCTTGCTTTATGTGTTTTTATAGTCAAAGACACTTCAATACATAATCAGATCATTACAATACAGAATCAAATGCTCAGCCAACAGCACCATCACTCACATCTGAAGGAAGCTACTCTATACATCTATTTTCAATAAGGCACACCACAGCTTCCTGCTCAGAACCTGCACAGCACTTCAGTACCAGGCCCAGGACCATCTTCAACAGCTAAATAAACCCCCCAAAAGTGCATAATGTGGCTGGGGATTTAGCTCAGTGGTTAGAGTGCTTGCCTAGCAAGCACAAGGCCCTGAGTTCAATACTTGGCACAAAAAAAGTGCATAATGCAGAAAAGAGGGCACTAAATAGTCATGATTAAAACATTTGTTTACAGTATGAGCTGAATCAAGAAGACAGAGTGTCACCCTGTTCAATCTCAGCTGGTAATGTATGCTATTGGTGGTTTAAAATGTTCACCCTTGTGCCTGTGTCCCAGAATGACCTCATTTTAGTGGGTCAGTGCATTTGTAAATACAGAACCTGTGAATGGCAAGTACTGATTACAGTATTATTTCACTTAATCCTCATAATAGCTCTGCAAGGTCAGAATGATGTCAGTTTTCATATATATGAGATAATACAGAAGTTTAGACTGAATTTCCCTAATCTTGTAGCTATACAAATACAGAACCAGGATTCTAATCCAGATAGTCTCACTCCCGAGCCTCAACTCTCCATTTTATCATCTTCATAGAGGTTATATCTCAAATAAACTTCGTTCAGTACTTTTGAGGAAACCAAGGTTGACTCCCAGGATACAAGAAAACACAGCATTCTTAAACATTCTATAATATTTTCTAATTTCTTATACTCCAGTGCAGGTTGACCACATGAAAATGTCCTTTCCAGTTTTAATTTTATTTCAGCACTGGCACTTGCATGTGTTTCAACCTGATGTATCCTTGGAAAGCATTCTTTCCATTACTAGAGGCATTAGTTTACTTCATTTTTACAGAAAACTAAAGTTGCCATACTTCAAAAGGCAAATTTTGAAATAATTTATAAATGTATTGTTATTAAATAGAAGCATAGAGAGGTTTTAAAAACAGATTTTTGAAATTTCTTTGATTTTAAAAATTTTGTCACGAGGGCTTGCTGAATTGCCCAGGCTGGCCTCTAACTTGGAATCCTGTTGCCTCGGTCTCCTGAGTAGCTGGAATTACAGGCATGTGCCACCACACAGGACTATTTTACAGATTTTATCACCTGTTTTCTGACCTTTTATAAGACAAAAGGATAAAAATTCACAATTGAGAACAAATAGACCAAATGTATTTTCTGCTTGAAGGATCCTGGGTACTGGCCTGTTTTCTGAGAAAGTACATGGATCTGTTTTTTAAGGGGCCTTATAATACCTGCTTTTATCTGAGATTAGGTAAAATCTCTGTATTGAAGGCAGTAGGACGGACGAATCATTTGGGGGCCCGCCTTTTAATGATCAAACTTTGGGGAAGGAAAAGTGGGTGGTGTGCACAGAATAAGACATTTTCATTACCATCTCATCAAACCAAAAAGCTTTTGGAAGAGCAAAAGCAATCATTCATTATAGAGGCATGGCATGTTCTCAGAAAGCTCCAAGATCCTCTAGAATGCACACCAGACAGCCCTAATTTTTAATCTACCCTTTGCTGCCATGGTGAATGACAGAAGAAAAAAAAAATGTCACTTCCCCATCTGCCAGTGTCGACCACTCAGCATTGTGTGGAGAACAGTAACCAATTGTACAAAAGCCCGCAGGGTTGACGCCAAAGCGGAAAGAAGGCTTGAATTAGCTATTCCTCTCGTAAGTAGGGATCCACTGGAAAATTCCTAGAGAGCAGGTGAACTGCGTAAGTAAATCCCTCTCAAAAGGAAAAGCCGCACAGTACTGTGTTTCTAGAGACAGCGTGAAATGTATCCACTCTCAGGCGTCTGTCTCTCGTGACCAGGAGGCCAGGCAAGCAGCAGGGTCGGGGTCAGCGTCCCCGGGGCCTCTGGTGATCCCAGAGTCAGTCTGAGACACGCTCCAGCCCTCCACGTAGCGACCTCCGCCCTCAGGACTCTCCAGGCCTGCAGGCTGAGGCCACCGGCTGGAGGGGTAGACTAAGGCTGCTCTCCACCTAGACCCAAGAACGCACTCGCACGACTCCAGCAAACCCCGCAGGCAGGTGAGAAGATCGCGCGACGCGTCCTACATCCCGCACGCCACAGCGGACAGACGGGAAGGACGAGCGCGCGTGCGCAGACTACTGGCTGTTGCACCAGCGCTCCGGATGCGGGGAGGCCGTACTTCCGGTCGGAGCATTGGGGTACGGGTTCCGGGTTTCCGGGTGGGCGCGAGCGACCGGCGAGCTAGTGGACCGCGCTGCGGCCCTCTGACAGGGCCATGGAGAAGCTGCGGCGGGTCCTGAGTGGCCAGGACGACGAGGAGCAGGGCCTGACCGCACAGGTAACGACCCCGCGCTGGCTGCGGGTCTTCGCGCCCGCGGCGAGGACGAGCGGGGGAGCGGAGCGGGCGGGGGACGTCCTGCAGGCTCAGGCCGGCCTCCCGGAGTCGCGGGGCGCTCTCAGGTCCTCCCCCGGGCCACTGCCATCCGCTGAGATCCACCCCCTGCTCCCGGAGGCGTCTTCCTCTCTCGAACGCGCTTGGCCCTCAGCCGATGCCCTTGAGCACAACGGGTCCCTGCCCTGCGGTGGGTTCGGCCCTGTGTGGCTGGTGTGTGCCGCTCGCTCCTAGATGTGAGCTCTGGGAGGCCTCATGCGTCGCTGTGCAGGTAAATGAGGTGCTGTGAGTGCTGGGGGTCTTTTGGGTGTAGGAAGGCTGGAGGTAAGTAGGTCATGGATAGGCGAAGTAACATGGAATTTAAAGTTTGCTAAGGCAGTGAGGCCTACTAAGAATTCTTTCTTTTTAAGAAATAGAAACCTTTGCTTATTGTATATTGGGCTTTACCCATGAGACTTGATAAGGGTTACTTCCTCCAGGAAGGTTAAAAATAGGAGTGGAGCCGAAACAGCTTTGTAAGTGTTTTCTTATTTGCATGCTAACAGATTTTTGTGTGGCCCACAGAAGTGGAACACTTGAAGCTGAATTATATTCCATGAAGATCTTTTTTATTTGTTCCCTTCCCTTTCCTTGCCTCATTTATTTCCTTGTCATATTTTTCAGCATGTCTTGTGGGCAGGACTCTGGGCTAGTCTGTGAGGGTCCAGAGTATATAAGTACGGAACTGCATGAAATGAACTCTGTAAATCATAATAATAATACAAGAGCTCATAGGTCAGTGATAGTGAACCTTTTAGAGACTAGTGCCCAAACTGCAACCCAAACAAAACCCACTATCCCAAAATGACAACACTGCAGTTAACTTGGAATTAACTCTATACTGAGGTTTAGTTTAGAAAAACACCTCATACATTACCATCTTTTGTCTTAAAGAAAAACACAGTAACAGTTTTCAGTGATACAAAGAGCTTTTTATTGAACGGTAAAAGTTTGCATTTGGTGTGCTTTTGTGCTCTAATATCCGATATGCTGGGTATCTGGCTGCTGGAGTGACTTGGCTTGTGTGCCTACAGAGAGGGCTCTGTGTGCCTGCTGTGGCATGAGTGCCATAGATTTGCCACCACTGTCATAGATAGTTCCATCAGCATTGGCAATAAGGCATTATATGGTTTACATAGCTTATTTCACCTATTTTTGAACGTTTCCATTTTTTGTGCTCTACTTTATGCTGTAGATCTCTGCTATACAATACAGTATCCATGTGGCCATTTAACTTTAAGATTTAAAACATTTTAAAATTTAGTTCCTTTTAGTCACACATTGCTGAATTTCACATATTCAGTAGGCATGCATATGCATGGTCAGTGGTCCCTGTGTGGACAGTGATGTATAGAACGTTTCCACTATAGAAAGGTCTGTTGGATAGTGCTGTGCTAAACTTTGAGCACTTGAAGGTGATATTGTCTCCTCTCATGAGGTTGCTGTTTAAAGGGGAGAAAGATATGTAAATCAAAGGTGAGAATGGTGTTGGCAAAGCTGTGAGTTTTCAGGGAACTGTTCATTCAACCAATCTTCTGGTTCCCATATACATAGCTGGCACTGCTGAAGGTGCTGGTTTTATAACAGTGCCCAACACAAAGGCCTCCCTCACATGGAGCTAACATTTCATCGATAGAATAGTTAATAAACAAGTAAGTATATAATGTGTCAGGCAGTACTTGTGCTGTGTGGAGAAAGTTAAAAGCAGGTGGAAGAGCTCCAGATTGCCATTTTTTATGTATGGTAGTGGATAAGGCCTCCCAATTAGGATGATATCTAAGCAGGGATCTGAAGGGCCTCTGGGGTATTAGGGCAAGTCTTGAAGAAGGGCCAGCAAGCATAGGGTGCAAGTGATGGCAGAGCACTGAGGACAGAGTGTGGTCAGCATGTTCCAGCTCAGTACAGAGGCTAGGATGGCTGGAGCAGAGGGAGAGAAGGGCAAGTGTAGGAGATAGGCGGGCAGGAAGTGGGATTCCCAGTGCTGTTGGTGCTTGCAGGTTTTAGCTTTTACTGGGAATGGGTTGGGCTGCCTCTAGTTTTTGAGTAGAGTAGTGATGTGACTGATGAATTTGAAAGGCTCACTCCACTCTGCAGGATAAGGTGTAGAGTGAAGGTAGACACCCAGAGGCTGGTCAGGAGATTAGTACATTAGTGCCAGTAAGGGATGCCTTGCTGCATGAGTTTGAATCAGTGATAGAAGTAATAGTGGTTTAAAAACAGAGGCAGATTCTGAAAAATGGCTTGAATGTAGGGCCACATATTAGTCTAACAGATTGGATGTGTTATAGCCAGAGGAACCAAGGCTGCCCCATGGAATTTGACCTGAGCAGCTGGAAGGATGGAGGGGCTACTTTATCTGGGATATGGGGAGCAGGTTCTGGGAGAAAAATCACTTCAGTGTGGATGCTGTTTGAGGTGCCAGGCAGGCAAGTGTCAGGAAGGCAGTTGGATGTAAGTTTTTGGAGTCTGTGGGAGGAAAGAAGAGGGAGTTGAGCTCACTAAAGGGTTGTGTGTAAGCAGAAAAGAGAAGACCCCAGGTTTAACCTCAACATGTCTCCAGTATGTAAAAGCTAGGATGAGCAGGAGTGGGAAGGAGAGGGTGGAAAGGAGTTCTCTTTGAGGAAGGAGAACCAAGCAGAAGGAATGCCCTCAGAAGTGAGGGAAGAGTGTCAGAGGAGGGGTTACGTGCTGCGATAGGGCTCCTAAATTAAAAATAGAGAGCTAGATGGGAATGAAAGCCTGAAAGAAGTGGCTCCGCAGAGAGCAGAGAAGAAGTAGAGACAGTGAGTGCAGTATCCAAGTGGGTTAGGTAATCAGAGGATGAAGTATGATCAGGGAACATTTTATTTTTAAAGTTAGAAAATACAAGATGGAAATAGTTCAGCAAAGGGGAAAATGATCATCACAGGCAAGAAGGGGTCACTGCAGGGAGCTGACCAGGCGTGACTGAGAAGTGGTGGCCTCTCAGGGGGTGGTACAGGTGCTGTGAGTGGGGCCGGGGGATTCCTGAGCTGTTCCCACGGAAATAGGAAATAAGGTTTCCAGTTTCAGGTTTGGAGAAGGCAGGTTTGGAAGTTCAAGGAAAGTGTGAAGTAGTTATTTAAGAGAATAAAAGAGTAAGTCGGTAGGGAAATATGTAGACTTGTCACAGTACAAAGACCCTACCTGCAGTTAGTGGTCTTGAATTTAGAGTGAGAGTCAGCATAGTTTCAGTTTTGTTTCCAACCAGGAGTACGTCTCAGGGTTTAGATTTTATCTGATATGTACATCAGGAAAATAGAGGGCAAAGTTCAGAGTGTATACAGGGGGTGATTATAGGACAGCTGGAGAAAATGGGAATGTGGGAACACTGGAAAATTGTTAGGACCTATGGGTAAGGTGAGATACTTGGACTTGAGGTGACAGAGGCTCTGGATATTACTGGATATTACAAGTGTGCTTGTTTTGTTTGTTCATTTGGTTCTTTGAGGCAAGGTCTTGCTATGTAGTTCAGGCTGGCGTTGAACTCACTGCATAGCCCAGGCTGGCTTCAAACTTCTGACAATCCTGCCTCAGCCTTCTGAGTACTGGGATTACAGGTATGTGCTAACACACCTGGCAGTATGCTTGTTACCAATAGATACGGGGTTCACTGACTGCAGTATTGGGAAGGATTAGCTTATTGGAGGAGAAACGGTAGGGAACTGACAGTCTAGAGTTTGGAAAGGATTGTTTATTCCAATGGTGAAGCCATTAAGGACTAAGATGGTGGACAGACAGCAGTAACCCTCAAAGATAAGAAATGTGATCCACCAAAAAAAAAAAAAAAAAAAGAAAGAAAGAAAGAAATGTGGCCCAGGAGGGGGTTGGTAACACAAATGAGGAAGGGGAGTAGAGGCATAGTGTCAAGGGTGACTTGAAAGCAGGTGTCGCTGGGGGAAGAGGAAGGGGCAGGAGAGGCCATGTGGAGTGGAGGACAACTAGCCCACCACCTATCCCAGTGGTACAGGGTATGTGTCGAGAACACAGGCCCCTAAAGAGGGCACAGGAAGAACCAAAAGTCAGACACAGCAGGAAGATAGCAGAAGTGATCAGAGGAAGGTAAGAATATGCAGGGCATCATCAGGTGCTTGGGGTGGGTGGGAGATGGGCTTAGAATACAGATGCACAAATCTGGAGAGGGGTGAGGGGTATCCAAAGTGTTGAGCCTCTTGTATAGCTTGGTCTAAGCATGATAGGGGATACAGTGGAGGAGGCCTGGGCTTGCTATGAGCTGGGCAAGGCAGTAAGGGTCATGGGACATCTTGGAGCCTGGGCTGCTCTGTCCTGCTGCTGAGGGGGCTTGAGGCCTGGGAAGAGGCAGAGTAGCCAGAGTCTGGGCCCTTTATAGGCAATGTCCGGGAAGAACTCAAGGGGAGAGGGCTGATCTAGGTCTCAGAAGATCCCATCATGCTTCTCTCCGGGCTATAGCAATAAATCCAGATTCTTTCTGCAGCCTCTCAGACCTCCACTGACCTAACTTTGCCTCCCTGCTCCAACTTCCTCAGGGCAGTCTGGGATCCACCACCTCTGTTCTTCAAGCAGAGCTTTTTTTTCTGCCCAGGATACTTAGCATCTGCAACCTGTTTCTTTTCTAGGTTAGAATCATCACTTCCAACCCTTCTTTATCCCAGTTACTCTACCTGTTTGCTTCTTGTTAGAACTTGCCTGGCTCTCTCATTGCCTGTCATTTGTTTATGGCCTGCCTCATTTGAATGTAAGCATCATAAAGGGTTGAATCTCCTCTGTCTTGTTTCCAGTTGTACATCCAGAGCCTGCCAGGTACCTGCAATGAATATCTGTTTATAAAGACTTGACCAGACCAGCAGATGCCAAGTGGTTTGGATTTGGACAGCTGCTGAAGAGAGAAGCACTTGGGTAATCATGCAGCAAGGATCTAATGAGGGAATGGACAGTCTGCACAGGTCTCTTATTGGACACTCTCCCATACATAACTTTATTTAAAAATCTGCAGAGTGTCTTAGTCTATTTGGACCACTATAACAAAGTTCCTTAGACTGGGTGGCTTATGAATAACAGAAGTTTATTACTTATAGTTCTGGAATCTGGACGTCCAAGATCAAGGTACCAACAGGTTCCATATTTGGTGGGAGTTGGTTTCTGGTTCATAGATGATACCTTCCTGTGGTGTAGGGGTGAGAGCTGTCTGAGATGGGGCTTCTTTGGAAAGAGCACCAGTCTCAGACCTGAGGATTTTGTTCCTATGACCTAATACTGTCACCTTGGGGGTTAGGTTAATGAATTAGAGGCAGACATTCGGATCATAGCACAAAGTTTGAGACCAGTCATTTGCTTGTGGGTTGATTATTCCATATTTACAAATGGAAATAATTTGTCAGAGTATTTCACCTTAGAGTTCATTACATGAAAGATAGTAATAGAAAAATACCTGCTATTATACGAGTTTAAGCTCTTACTGCCTGTGTCACAAGATCTACTGTGATGATGTAAAATACATATTTGTTCTTCATCTTGTTTCTTGGCATACAACTCCTAAAATCCTTGGACTGTCTGAATCAGTCATGTCTTTTTGTATGCTAATGAGTTGGCTGGTGGCTGGCTGTCTCTGGTGGCTTCAGGATGGGGGGTGGTCCCAGAAAGACCTAGGAGGATTAGAAGGTTGAGCCCCTTAGTCCTGTTCTCCAACCGAGGTTAAATGATCCCCAGTGGCCAATGATTTAATTATGCCTATGTAATGAATCTTCCATAAAACCCCCAAAGAACAAGGTTTGGAGAGATTTGGAATAATTAAACATGTAGAATTTCCTGGACAGTTTAAGCCCAGACAGTCCCTGGAGGCTTTACACCTCAACTCCCACACCTTGCCCTGTGCATCTCTTCATCTGTGTCTTTTGTATCATCTTTCTAATAAGCCAGTAAATGTGTCTCTCTGAGTTCTGTGAGCCACTCTAAGAAATCCTGAGGGGGGCTCCCTCGGAAACACAGGGAAAACAAGCTGAGGCTTGTAACTGGCATCTGCAGGGGTGCAGCCTAGAGGCTGAGCCCCCACCCTCTGGGGTGTGATTCTGTCTCTATGTGGATGTCATCAGAACCAACTTGGATCAGAGTACATCTGCTGAGTCCATAACTGCAGACCTGCATGCATGGTAGCTTCAGGATTGAGTGTGAGTTGGGTCTTTCTCCCTTGCCTGCTGTCTGGCTTCCACCATTTACATGGGGGATGGGCAAGTGTTTTAACATGCTGGTTCACAAAGGGCCCATAATTCATATGTCTTGTTGGCAGGCAGCTTGAACCATTGGTGGTACATGTATGACTGTCCCATTGGATGGCTTTTTATTAATTTTATTAGTAAAAAGACGAATAAAAGTGATTAGATTTGTTCAGGGTGACCAGTGGAACAGTCATGGATGTACCACCAGTGGTTCAAGCCAACAGGAATATGTTAAGAGATCAGGGCAGCAGGACAAGGGAAGGCTGGAAAGAAGCATTATCTTTCTAGGGAGAGGACGCCAAGGCTTCGGAGGGATAAGGAACAACAGTCCAGAGCAGTGCCACAGGAATAAGTTGTAGAGAGCGTAGGTCCAAGGTGAGTACTCAAGTGTCCAGTGCTGTTGCACTCAAAAGAAGACTCACATCTCAAAAAAAAAAAAGTAACTTGTGACTCAAAGCCAGGAAGTTGCCTTTTGTATCTGCAGCCTTCAGTCAAGTAAGGGATGAAGCTAGAGTGGTCAGGGAGAGCTTCCTGCCCAGCAGACTTCTGTCCACCTCAGACACAGTCCAGGAAAGGAGGTACAAATGTGAAAGGGCGAGGGCAGGCTGGGGCCAGCCAAAGGCTGAGGCCTGGACTGCAGCAGTGTGGGTAGCCTGGGCTATTGTGTATAGTCAGGCCTGAACATTCACACAGTGCTGTGGCCTGAATGTTGGCCCCCTGCTCTCCAGAGTCAGATTTTCAATCCCAATCTTCAGGATGAGGATATTAAGAGGTAAGGGCTTTGAGGCATGATTAGGAGCACAACTTGTCTCCTTATGAAAAGAGATCCTTTGCGCCTTGCATCATATGAGAAGGCGGCAAGAAATGCCATCTGTGAAGGGGGGTGAGTTCTCATCAGATTCTTAAACCTGCTGGCACCTTGATCTTGGGTGTGCAGCTTCAACAACTGTGAGAAATAGATTTCTCTTGTTTAGAGGCCACTGAAATTATGGTGTTTTAGTTAGAGTAGCCAGCACACAGGATTTATTCAGGAGCTGGACCCTTACCCAGCACTTAGGCAAGCCATAGCAGCACTCATTGCTTGTTAGTTAAATGAGTTAGTTGAAGGAGTGACTGGAGGAATGAGCGTGTAGGGGCTGGAGGGTGACAAGTGAGATTTTTGTTAGGGTAGAAAAGGCTTAGTATGTATAAAAGCAGGTGATCACGGTCTCAGAGAGAAGATAAGTCTCTAGAGCAAAAAACCTAATAGTATAAATTCCTGAAGAAGCTCTGAGTGATGGGCCCTAATGCAGGTGAGCAGGTGGATCAGAGTTCACAAAAGGACGAGTCCCTCCCTGGGAACCAGATCAAAGGACAGGTTAGATGCTTCTCTGGGTGGGTGTGGTGGTTTGGTCACAGCTGGTAGTGCGGGAGTTCCCACTGAGATGTAAAATATTAGGGCAGGGGTCTGTGGTTAGAAGACAGGTTGACTTAGAAAGAAAGAACAAATGCCAGATACTAGAGGCCAGGCAGAGGTCTCCAACTTTCTGAAGTTGATGACACTTTTAGATGCTCCTGTCCTGTCCCATGAACCCCCCCAGCACTGCTTAGTTGAGGGACTATTCAGAGCAGGGGAGGGAAGCTTTGCCTCACAGTGGGAATTTGTCAGATGGTTGCAGCAGAAGGGGAATTTTGGATGTCTTATTGAAGCTGTATGCCATGTAATTTCCACTGAGAAAGAGGAAAAGGGCCATGGGCGAGTTAGAGGGGCCCATAGAGGAGCAGTCAGGTGGCAGCTGTTGAATCAGCTTGATAGCGGGAGGAGACTGGGGTTGTAGAGCAAGAGCTTGGATTTTGGAGGTGGAGCCATCTCAGGTGGTAAGAGAGTCCTGGGAGTGACCTTTAGAGATTTGGGGTGAGGAACAGAAAGGCCAGGCTGTCCTCATGGATTCCTATTCTTCATGGACCTGGGTAGGACCCGTGATCAGGAATCTTGAATGAGAATGACAGAGGGCAGAAGGAGACAGGAGGGTGAGGGTGGGTGTTGAGCACGTGAGCTCCCACCAAGGTGGGCAGCGGGCAGTACTGCTAGAATCTGTGGTGTGTACTTCTTTGGCTACTGATCTTTATCATATTATATACATCATTGTTATTCTGAAAAGGGCATAGTAGGAGTGAAGGACTTGGTGTACTCACTGATGGGAAGCCTTCCCCTGGAGGCAGTAGCCCAGGAGCCAGCTGCCCCTCCCCAGCAAATCTCAGCTTGTCGGTGGATGTGCAGAGGATCCCTTCGCTTGTCCTCGACGCAGCTGCTGCTCAGCTTTTCCTATTGTTTACGCTTTGCTGGTGAATTTCTCTTGGGTGCTGTTTTATCATGACTTAGTGAAGCCCTTGAGAATGGGGAGAGTGAAACTTGCTCTCCAGCCCCTTTCTCTCTGATCTTCTGCCTTTGGTGACCAATAAGTAAAATAGTTGGTGGCGGGTTTTTTTGAGAAGGGTAAGGTGGCAGTTTTAATGTGCATGTGTTTTTGTTTAGGGCTAAATTTAAGAGATCAGTGAGGGTTGTTCCTCGTGCTGGTTGAAAAAGAAAGTAGTAACACAGATGCTTATGTAAGGCAGAACTGGAGGCTTGGGGAAAGGGGTCCTCTGTCTCCTATTTGGAAAATGCAGAAGTTTTCTTGAATGTTGAAGCGTTGCACAATTCTTCCAATTAGGACTTGGGAAATCTGTGATTTGTTTTTGTAACCAGGACACAGGTTATTTGCTTGTGGATTGATTATTCCATATTTACAAATGAGTAATTTGTTCTTAGGCTTTATTTTTAAAGATTATCACATGGAAGATTGCAGTAAGAGGAAAAAGAGTGACTACTATATGGATAACCGTACTCTTGTTACTGAGGTGGAAAATAAACTGGCTATTAAAAACGAGCTATCCATTGAATTTAGAAACTGTGGTGATTTAAATTCATAAAGAAAAATAAAAATGAATGCTTTACCCTTTCTCCATTAGTCCTCATGTCATTGTGGACTCAGATTAACCTTTAGAAATCAGGATTAGTGTGCTGTTGGCATTTTTTAAATTGACAAATTATATATTTTTATATATATATACACACACATATATACATACATACACACATATACCTACATTGTGAAATGGCAAAATAAAGCTAATATTCTATCTTTTAGTGAATTGTTAGATCATTTACTAAGTAAAGGTCAGTCTTTAAGGTTTATTTTGTTGTTTTTGTTAAAATGTATATGACATTTTCTTCCTGATTAGAAACAATGAAAATTAGATGTTTTATAGGCAAGTTCATTTGTTTAACCAAGTGATCAGTTTTGCTATAATCAAATGACGTTATTGGAAATAAGAATGTCTGAAATTAAAGCAAATTTAAAAAAACATTTAAGATGTGCTAAATCTGTATTACATTGACAGAATTCTTAGTTATTTTATCTGCTTTTCATGCTGCACAAGGATTCTGAGGTTATCTACTGAGGTAAGAAGTGTAACCAAAGGTATTGTGAGCTGCTTTATACAAATTTCCTGTCTTTGTTTTATTATTCTCAAGAACACATCATAAATATGTAGTCTTATTTTTAAGTGTTGTCTTACTCACTTTCTTGTTGCTGGGACGAAATACCCAACACCCACAACTTAGAGGAGGAGAGGTTTATTTTGGCTTACGTTTTCAATCCATGGCCAGCTGGCTCCAAGGCAGAAATTGTGTGGCAGAAGGGCTTGGGCAGAAGAAAGCTGCTCAAGTCATGGCAGGCAGGAAGCAGAGTGTAAAGGGAGGAGTTGGGGACCCACCTTTCCCACCTGGCCCCGCCTCCTCACAGCACACTCAGCTCCTTGACTCATTGGTGGCTGAGTCAGTACACTGAGGAATACAGAACCCCACACTCCACCCACTCTTCCTAGGCCCCACCTCTGAGTGTGTTAGTTTTGGGAGACTTTCCAGATCCAAACCACAATGAGGCTATGGTAGTATAAGTTAAAAATTTAAATTTTGGAATATAAATCCTTATTGTGTATTTCTGACTTCTTGAAGCAGCTGTTCATTGTTTTTCAGCCTCATTGGGAAGATAAATTTTAATAGTGTACTTGGTCATCTAAATGTAGTCAGTTAGTTACTCATTACCATATGCTGGATTATCATTCTGTTCAATACTACATAGTAATTTCTACTGTTCCCTACATAATTTGGTTAGAATTTGCGTGACATATAGAAATGTTTTTGCTCTAGAACAAATAATTATTTTAAAAATTTACTTTTTTTAGTTGTTGGGGAGGTACCTAGTGTTCTCATGAATTGGCTTTAAATGAACTTTTTTTTTTATATTGGGGATTAAACTCAGGGCCTTCACACTGAGATACATTCCCA
This sequence comes from Hystrix cristata, assembly GCA_004026905.1. Classification (NCBI taxonomy): domain Eukaryota; kingdom Metazoa; phylum Chordata; class Mammalia; order Rodentia; family Hystricidae; genus Hystrix; species Hystrix cristata. The sequence goes on along the minus strand of PVJO010012663.1, from coordinate 37,028 downwards.
GCTCTTTATTTTTTAATTTTTATTTTGAGACCAGGTTTCACTGAGTCCCAGGTTTCTCTAGGCTTGGCTCACACTGGTAATCTTCCTGCCTCAGCCTCCCAGAGTGCTGGGATTGCAGGCAGGAGCCACCACACCCAGTTTATTTAGTCTTTTTATAGTGAAAGTTGTTAATCGTACTATGGATAGGACTCTGCAGGCACCTGCCCGGGCTCCTTCCTCATCCTGTGCAGCTTCCTGCAAGGCTGTCCCCCTGCAGGTTGCAGTCACTCCCACTGCACACCGAGCAACAGCCAGTGATTGCGGAGGGGAGGGCCCGGAGGCTGGCCACCTTCCGCGGACAGGTCTTCGTCTGCACGGGGGTCCCTGCGGGCTGGCCTGGGCAGGCTGAGCTCCAGCTGAAACCCCATCCTTGGTTAGCACCCTCCTCTTCCCTCTCCAGCTGCTCGTACTTCCTCAAATGCTGCTGCTGAGAGAGATCTGTGCATCACAGGCCCTGAAACCCACAGAATTATCAGAGAATATAGGTGATTCCTGTGTATTTCCACCCAACTTCAGCAGTTACCAGCATGTTGCCTGCCTTGTTTTACCTGTTCCTATTTTTCACTCCTCATGTATCTTCTACATTAAGTCATTTTACCCTGATCAATATGCATCTGCTGTCCAGAATAGAAACATCATTTTGCGAAACATCAGTAATACTAACAGACTTAACAAAATTCCACGTCATTTGATACTGAGACCCTGTTCTTAGGTCTCGTAGACAATCACAGATGCGACACTGCAATATGCAAAACAAAGATTGTGCATACATGTTAAAATAAAACTTTGCTGTGCTTGCTTTGGCAGCATATATACTAAAAATAAAACATTGCCTTATTTAATGTGAAGAGTCAAATTAGCACACAGTAATTTAATTCTGAATTGTCCCTCTCTTCCTAAGGTCCTGGATGCTTCATCCCTTAGCTTCAACACTAGATTGAAGTGGTTTGTCATATGCTTCGTGGCTGGCATTTTCTTTTCAATCCTTGTGAGTAGATTGTTTAATAATTTTTATTTTGTATTAAGATAACACCTCTAGTATCAAAAAGTAGTCTATTTCACCTAAATGTCTGTCAGACTATTTTGATGCGATGCACTTAAATGAGGGTAAGGAGTGAGAGATTAATGAAAAGATGTAGAAATTATTTTGGGGAGTTTTGCAAATTGCTGAATTGTTTTTACTAAAATAAAATCAATGAGTCTTGAGAACTGGAGAATCAGTAATTTAGATGTGTTTATTACTTGTTTTAACTTGCTATTTAAAATGAGTATTTTTAATAGAGTGAGATTTATTGACAAGTACAAAGTCAGTTTTGTTATGGCACATTTATTTATACTTATGCAAGTAGGCAGAAGATTCAAATTAATGAATAACATTGTGAATTGTTTTTACTTTGTAGAGACTATACTAGCACATTTTTATTTAAATATTATTACATAATATTTATATTATTACTACTGTGGTACCACATTTATAATTTAAGCCATTAAGATCATGGAATTATTTTTAATTAATTACAATGTCTGACTTAGGGAACTGGATTGCTATGGCTTCCTGGTGGCATAAAGCTTTTTGCAGTGTTTTATACCCTTGGAAATATTGCTGCATTAGCCAGGTATGTGTGTATGTTTGGCTTCTCAAAATGTATCATTTGCTTTCACTATCAACATTCATCTTTCTAATATCTACTTTGCTGGTGGAATGTTTCTGTAGCTCTACACATATTGTAAATTCAGCCACAGAATTTATGTTCATTCCATAAATACTTACTGACTACTGCCACATGCCAGCTGCCATAACAGACAGCACTAATGAGGAGAGTAGGCAGCATGTGCTATATGCCAGGGACTATTCTGAGTGCCTTTTATCTGTTACAGCAGGTTTATGAGGCAAGGGACTGTCTCACTGTGAAACATTAGTTTCACAGAGCGTGAGTCACCTGCCCACAGTGGTGCTCCTCATAAGTCAGCTGAGGCAGGACTGGCAGGCAGTGGGCTCCAGAGCCCAGCCTTGTAGGCGAGACACCCTGGTCCTTGCTCTTTTGGAGCTCAGGTTTAGTGAGGGAGATGGTTGAACAACAAGCCAGAAAAGGATGTGACATGTTGGTGCAGTGCAGAGAATTAAAATCAGTGATGTGTCAGTGACTGGGTAGCTATGTTAACTTGTGTGCTCAGAGTTGCTTTTGCTGCGTTTTTGGGTATGTGGATTGTCTTAATCCATTTGTGCTGCTTTAACAGAATACTTCAGCCTGAGTAATTAAGAAATTTAAAGTGGATGTTTGTTTCTTACAATTCTGGAGGCTGGAAGTTCAAGATCAAGGCTTGGGTTGTCTGGTGAGGGCTCGTCCTGTGGCGGGGCGGGTGGAGGAGCAAGCCTCTTGGAGATGCCTCATTTACTAGGCCCTGATTTCACTTAAAGGGAGCGGCCCTGGGCCTTGTCACAACTGTGTGCTGTCCCCTCAACAGTACTTTCAACACCATAGCATGTTGTGGGTGAACTTTTAAAGTTAAGAAAAAATAAAGCACATTAGGGAGAGATTTTTATTAAATAGGTTTAAAAAAAAAAAGTTTATTTTTGCATGGCCAGAAAAATTAGCAGAGCCATCTTGGATTTTCTTTGCTTTTAAATAGTACATGCTTTTTAATGGGACCCATGAAGCAGCTGAAGAAAATGTTTGAAACCACAAGACTGCTTGCAACAGTTGTTATGCTTGTAAGTAAATAATAGCAGTTTTTAAAAACTTTTACTAGTAAAAAGTATTTTATGTATTATTTTATGAATGATCACTCCTAAGTATGTACATTATACTTCTCTTGTTGAATAAAATAATTACATCCTCAAAGCTCTATGATTAAAGATTTTGGATTATACTCTATTACCTAAAATCATAGTTTGGTTAAAGCCTACTTTCTATTGTATGTTATCTAACACTGTAGGTATATGTTTTTGTAATGAAAATTAGAGTTGTAAGCCCTGTAGATTGTTGGATTGTCTATACTGTTAGGAGGGTAGGAATAGAAGATAGGTTACTTGTGAGTTCATTTGAATTTTCTCAGGAAGAACTGGCATTATTTGTCATCTGGATTTTGTATCTTACTTGACAAATAATTCTGACAGTGTGGCTTCTATAACAATACTATACTTTTAAGTCACCCCTTAATTGCTTTGTGGGTCCTCCCCAAGACTGGCAGTTATTACTTTTAATTGTTTTCTTTATCTTGAGCCAAGGTGTGGGGTGGAAGATGAAAGTTTACACTTGTGGTTAGAGCATTTCCATCATCATGCATTTTGGGTTTTTAGGTGATTGATGTTTTGTGTAGGATGGGCAGAGGAACAATCCCTTTCTCAAATCATGTCTCTGGCTCCCAGCTCACTTGATCAGCACCTCTTACAGATTTCTTTTGCTGTAGAGAATTTGTAATATTTAAAGGTGCCCCCCCAGTATTGGGAATTGAACCCAGGCCCCTCATGCTGAGCTACATCAACATCCCCACCCCACCCCCCTTTTTTGAGACAGGTTCTCACTAAATTTGCCTGGGCTGGGCTCAAACTTGAAGTCCTCCTTCCCTCACTCTCCCAGAGTGTTGGGATTACAGATATGTATCACCACACCCAGCTGTATTTAAAGAATTTAAATCAGCATTAGCAAGTTTTTACTTTGAATTGTTAACATTAGCTTTTCAAACAAAACAGACTTGTATTAATTTGTAAGGAAATGTTTATAATCTGCTTGTCAGTCTTACTCTATTTTCTCACCAGAAAAAACAAAAAACAAAACCTCACTTTTTAGCTTAATTTTATTTTTATGTTTAATTTCATATTATTTTTATAGCTTCCAATTATTTTGAATCTCCTATATTAAATACAGTATATCAGCATATTTATTAACATTTAATTTAACCTAAATAACTAGGAAATTAGTTCGACTACAGAAAGTTTTTATTCCACTAAAATTTTATTTAGATTTGTTTTATTTAAGGTATTTTAACTTTTTTAATAAGGTATCTTACACAAACATAATTGAGAAAATGTTAGAACGTTTTGCAAGTATAAAATACCTTCCCAAAGGGACCGTTGTAATTTAATGTGATACAGTGTGGCCATCAGCTTTAGTCAGTGTCTCCAGTTGAGTGTTCTGCTCGGTCTCATTTGCTCTGCTTGGTCTCACACAGATTGCCTTATAATAATGGTGAGGATGATCCAGCACAGGTACACTGTACAGTCATATGCTGATTTCTCATTACAGCAACCCTCTAGGCAGGAGGCAGAGACTCCTGTTAGAAGAAAACTGAGGTCTAGACAGGTTCATTGCCATAATCAGGATGTTTAAATAATTTAAGCCAAGACCAGAATTCTGTTAAGTCTAACTCAGACTCCTGCCTCTCGTTCATGCTAGTGCCTGCTTGTATGACACAGGGTGGGGCACCAGAGCTGCTCTCACAGGGGCAGGAGGTAATACAGTCTTCCTGTATGAAAAATCGCTGGAATCATTATGTAAAGCTGAGTGCAGTTAAATTTGCTGTGTATTAGCATTTGTATTAATGATTGCTGTTGCTAGACGTTAATAGGAGTGTCCATAGAACACCTTTTTGTCTCTAAACATTCATCAAACATTCTTTGAGTTTACTTAATCAACAGGTATTTATTAGATGTTTCAGTTTGCCAAGTGTCTTAGTTATTTTTCTTGTTGCTGAGACAAAAATACCCAATACCCAAAGTTAAAGGAGGAAACATTTATTTGGCTCACAGTTTGTAGAGGTTTCAGTTCATATTTAGCTGGCTCCAAGGCAGGGTGGCCTGGCCAAGGGGCATCACAGAGGAGAAACAGTTCATGGCAGGCAGAAGGCAGCAAGCAGCAAGAGACGGGTGACAGGTTCTTTCCATTCCTTTATATTGTGTCCAGGCTGCCCGCCTTTAAGGTGAGTAGCACTCACCCAGGGTGGGGCACCCTTAATCCTACCCAGAACTATGCCAAATCAGTCAGTGGACTAATTTACTAATCACATGCCCTTAATGCTAGCATCACACACTCTAGATCCTGCCACCTCTGAAAAGCCCCACCTAAGGCTTTGTGGGGGACATCTAGATACAAGCCATATTACCAAGAAGTAGTATAGTCATGGACTTTAAAGTAAAATGATAGTCACTGAATATGTAAGTTAAATGAGTGTCTGCCATCTCATTATATTTGTTCTATATGGAGATTAGTTATGAATGGAGATTAGTTTGTGCATTCGTATCAGCATTTGAAGGATCTCAAACTGTTTACCTCTCCTTCCTTACAGCTGTGCTTGGTGTTCACCCTGTGTGCTGCTCTTTGGGTAAGTTACATCAGCCATGATGACTTTATGCTGCTGTGTGTCCTCACCATCTGCAGTGTCATCACACCATCATCTCAGAGTAGTTCCACATCTAGTTTTTAAAATTCTCCAGAGATTAGGCGTTCCTAAAGTGTGATTTGTAAATCCACCTGGCTAGGTATAAGGTGGACTTTGCTGTCTACAATGTAGGCGGAGGTACACTGTTGAATGTGTAAATCCTCACAAGCTCATGTTGCTGTAGCTGGGCTGATGTCTCTAAAGCCATCTGGATGGGAAGAAGCCTCACGCAGGTCTGGGTCCTCTGTTCCGACAGCTGTGGGCTGTGCTGTGGCTCCATGACTTAGGAAGAGGCAGAGGAGGCAGGAGCAGGGGTAAGTGACAAGACGGTCAGACCACCAGGGAAGAGGACTGGAAAACAAAAGATAATAGCTAAAAAGAGACAAAATAACCTAAATCAGTCTTTTACCACTTACGGATAAGTAAATAGCTCTTCATTAGCCTCTGAGAAGTTACATTATTACAGGCCACTTCACTTGCTCTGGCTCCTGATTCTCAGTTTTATTCATTTATTGTGCCATGCCTGCTTCCCAGAGGGCTTGACGACAGTTCTTGAGCTACCAAAAAATAACATATTTGTTAAAAATAAGGGCAGTGTATATTTTTTAAATTTTCTGTCAGAAACCTTCTGATTTTCTTTTTTATTTTGATGATGTAAAGACCAATTTAAGTTGTATGAGATTCACTTGGATCTCATTTCCCAAAGATAATTTAAAGAATATTCTTTAAAAATTTTTGTATATCTCTCTAGGAAGAATTGGTTTCTGTCTTTGCAATGTTGTACATCCTGTTTGTAAGCAGATTAAAAATAAAGAACCAACTAAATAAAAACAACAATAGAGTTGGGGCTGTAGCTCAGTGGTAGAGCACTTGCCCAGCATGCATAATGTTGTGAGTTTGATCCCCAGCACTGAAACCAAATGAATCATCCAAATAAAATGATAGACAAGGATTCTCAAAATAGATTATTTTTTGAGAAATAATCAGCCAAGGGAACTGTTTATATTATTCCAGAAGATCACAATAATAAAGAGTTTTACTTCAAAAAATAACTCAAGGGTTTGGGGATTTAGCTCAAGTTGTAGAACGCTTGCCTAGCAAGTGCAAGACCCTGAGTTTGATCCCCAGCACCCCCCCCCCAAAATAACTGAAGATAAGGAGCAACGGGGGCATGAGTAAGTCAATTCCACATGTGCTATGGGTCTAAGTAAGAGGGATTTTAAATGTTGATCCTAGAAAAGTTACCATCAATTATTTTAACCTTTAAAAGTTTATTACTTTGGCACACAGTTGTTTCGGTGACATTTAATAGACAAGAGCTTTTAGAATGAAATGAGCATTTGAGTTTCTTAAATGTATCAGACTAAAATTTAATATAGAAACTAAATGGAGCCATCATCTACATTTTGGGGGGGGGGAAGAAAAATTGAACTTAATTGTAAAAACTATTTTTAAAAGTCCTGAACTTAACATTCCTGTTTTTGCTCTTGTTAGTGGCATAAGAAAGGACTGGCCTTATTATTCTGCATATTGCAGTTCTTGTCAATGACCTGGTAAGTCTTTTTTTACACGTGTTAAAAAGTTAATATGGCTTAGAATGTGAAGCATTTGGTTTAGAACCCGTAAAGCCCTAGAAATAGGGGTTAGAAGCATGTGCTTTGGAACTAGACTTGTGAGGCCAGGTGAGGTGAGCTGAGGTCTGCAGTGAGTCTTGTTGGTGACAGTGTGCCTCACTGTTACCTTTAGGGGGACCTGTGCAAGTGGGGTGCATCAGTAACGGAGTGGGGAGCTATGCTCACATAGAAATTCAGTGACATGTTCCATGAAGGAAAAATGATAAGAAATGTCAGCAGTGCCCCATGAGCTTATAAAAGAGGCCAGATCACAGGATGCACCTGAGTAAAGATCAGTCTGCCAAGCATTCCGCACTCTGTTGCTGGGCAGTTACAAGGAGGAGCTCCTCCCGGTGTTGGTTTTGTGGCCCTGTGATAACCTAGAGATGCTCTCTGTATGGGCAGTGACTGAACACTTGTTCAGTACTGTTCTCCAGCTATTCCTCTACGTGCAGTTTTATCTCTGACTTTCCGAGTACTGAGTGCACGTCTTCCTGGTCAGACTGTCCTGTTCCTTGCAGCCCTTTGTGTGTACCACCCCAGATCTGGTCCTTCTGGGTAGAGACTGTGAATGTTGATCCGATCAAATATCTTGGCCTCTTCCATGTTAGATGATGAGTTTTTTCCCTTGTTTCCTAGAGGTCTGTCTTGCTTGACTCCTAATACCCAGTAACCCCTTCCTGGTTTTACAGTTTCAAGTCTCTCTTTCAATGCCATCCAGCCTGGAATCAGTTGTTCTTTTGTCTCTGTTCCTCTTTTCTATTGATAGAGAAAACATCAACAAATGTTTATTGTAGCTGTCTACATATTTCAAAGTTACCTTTGAATGTTGATGTTTTTTCACTGTGATGTGGAGAAATTGAATCTCCACATCATTATTTTTGACTTCTATTGCTTAATCTTTATTCAATAATTGATTTATTCCTAAAGGAGAGAATAATATCTCTCAGTTACTTAATATTTCTATTTAAAAAAATAAAAGAGTAACTTTCTATAATGGGCTGCTCAAACTTTGGCATGCATCAGAGAGAGAGTTTGGGAATGGTGGTCTAGTGCTGTTGCCCAGGTCTGGGGTCCAGTTCCCAGCACTGAAAAACAAAACAAAACAAAACCCAAAAAAGGGAAAAACACACAGAACCGAAATGATTGCTGGGTAGAACAGTTTTGTGATTGAAGAGGTCTAGGTGGGGCCTAATGAGCCAAGTTTTCAGGTTCGTAGGTGACCCTTTTTCCTGGTGTCTGGGGTGACACTTTGAGAGCTTCTGAAGAGCACCCTGCTGCTGTGTCTGCCGCAGCGTTAGACCTACCGTGGTACCGCTTGGCAGGAGGAGGCTGAGGTGCAGAGCAAGTGTCAACATTCTTGAATCTTTCTTGCAGGTACAGTCTGTCATACATCCCATATGCAAGGTGAGCTTGTTTGAATTTCATTGTGTTCCTTCTGGTTCTTTAATAATCTTTAGAAAAGTACACAAATTTAAATAATTTTTACATTAGAATATTAAGAGGCTTTTTGTTTTTTTTTGGTCGACTTTGACTTTCTTGCGTAAAGGAAGTAAGTTATTTTTTAAATGAGTTGAAAAGAAGCTTGCCACATGTAGTATCCACATGGAAGCATCTTGAATGTGTGCATCAGGTGAGTTGGGAATTTATTCCTGCCTTACCACTGGAATATCTGTAGTTAGGAGATTTTAACAAGAGATTCTAGATTCCTCTGCGGCTAGATGTTCAGTAACTAGGATGCAGAAACTCCAGTAAAACAAATTTTACTTTTGAAAAAAACTGGGAAAAAGAGATGTGATATACGAATGTTTGCTTTTAGAAGCAGAAGCATATATAGACTGTAATCAAGAGGTAATTGTCATTTTCTTAAACTTTTCTAAACACATTTTAATGTAGTTGTTGAGGAAGCCCAAAACTAATTACAATTTAGACCTGATAGATTGGAAAAAGATTCTGGAGGGGGTGTGTCTTTGCTTCTTAGTGAAATTAGAAGACATGTATTTTTTTAAAATTTTTTTTGTATTTTTTTAAAGGAAAAATTCTATACCTAATATAAACAATGAAAGAAATTAATTTCAATTTTTTATGAACATTTATAAGGAGAAAAAACAAACCACAGTCAAGTACAAGTGAAGAATCTAGAACAAGAGCTCTCGAACGTCACATAGTGCACCTCAGGAGCTCACTGGGAGGCCTTCTAATCCTTTTTAACATTCTGCACGGAGGGAAGGCTGGTGAGACATGGTCTGCTATCCAGTGCCAGACTCTATGTATGTGGCACCACTCTGGAAAATGACTGCCCCTCCCCCAGAAATTAGGATCCTGCGATGGAGAACAAACCGTAGAATAAATCTCACATTTTTTGGTGGATATTTTTTTCAGTCTAAGTAAAAGATTTTTTTTCAAATGAGTAAATGTATTGTGTAATAAGTCAAACATACAGTTATGGAAGAAAATGTGAAAGATGAATGAGGTTTATCACATTAATGTTTTATAATTCTTAGGATGCAGTTATAATCCACTGTGCTTTTCAAATCCAGTTCTAGCTGGGTGTGGTGGCACACACCTGTAATCGTAGCCCTTGGGAAGCTGAGACAAGAGGATCGCTAGGAGTTAAAGGCCAGCCTGAGCTACATAGTGAGTTTTGTAGCTTGAGCTACAAAAGTGAGACCCTGTCTCAAGGAAACAAAATATAAAATTGAGTTCATTCATTCTTTTACAAAGTTAATTATTTTGTTAGGCTATTTTTGGTATTTCAGTCTTGTTCTTTGCATTAAGATCAGTACGTGTGCTGGTGAAGATTTCCTAAATTAAACACCATTTTGGAAATTAACAAAATACTTCAGTCTCGGCTCTTAATTTTGGGTGGTACTTTGTCCAGTTCTAGTCAGTCAGAGAGCAAGGAGGAGAGCCCAGCACCTTCCACCATAGAGAGGCTGCCCTGCAGTTGGCAGGGACTTATTTTGCAGACTCACTCTTGAGAAATATTGTTACACTCTCCTTCTTCCCTCCTTCTTCTCACCAGGGATGCAGTACTTAAGTGCTGCTCTTCTGTCCTAAATTGAAAATGAGAAACATCCCATGGGACGGAACACCGGAACGTGGCTAGTCTGTTGTGCAGCAGGCTGTTCCTGGTGCAGTAATCACTCCGGTGGCAACTCCGGCCTGCTCCGAATCCTGGTGAAACCACTCCTGGTTAAACTGTTCCATTCTCCTAGCTTTCAATGCATTGTGTGTTACTAACGTGATCTTCTAAAGATAAGGATATTTTAATCATTGCCAATTGTAAATAATCTTTAGCCAGTTTTTTCATCTTTTCCAAGGAGATTTTGAAATGTGAATATTTAAAGAATAAATTCGTGCTGTGAGATATATGCAGCTTATTTGGCTTTTTAAAATACCTACATTTTTAAGATACCCATTTTTTAACTTTAAAAATGTGAAACTTTTTACTTTAAGCTTAAAATACCTTATTACATACATGTAATAAAAATAATATATATCTTTGCAATTTTGAAATAAACTCATTCTTGGAAAAGTAACATTTTCTGGATTGAATTTATAATATTTTAAGTGGTTCAGCTCAATAAATTTTTTCCATGCTATCTTTCTGTAGACAAATGAATAATACACAGACTCTGTCCTAGGTAACACTCCTGAGAACAGTTGTGTGAAAGGTATTAGCACTGAAAACAGCACCAGGATGCAGTCTGGGAGGGATGTAAGTGGGGCTCTGGTTCTGAAGGTGCTGGCAGCACCAGGAAGCTGCCTTACCCCAGGTGAGGAGCAGGGCAGGAGACTACCACAGAACTGGGGGAGATAACCATCAAGAGGTAGCAGAGAGGGCGGAGCTGTAGCCTGGTCAGTGTTCAGCAGGAAGGGGCAAGTAGGCATGCCCAGTGTGGTACAGTCATGCGAAGAGCAGGCAGCCCTCTCTCAGACTGGTGGGGTTTGTTAGGGAAAAGAGCCACAAAAGGGTGGCAGAAGAATTGCTCTTTCATAGTTAGCCTGGTAAACCACAATGGCGAATGTCTTTTGGGACAGCAGGCAGATCTTCCTGGAGATGAGTCCCTGAAGGATAGGGTAGTGATTGCTAGGGCATTGTGAGTAGTTGAGGTCACTGGTGTTGAAATATGAAAGTGGGTGGTGGGAGAGGAGGGTTGGCCAGGGTCAAACCCAAGGACCATGAAAGTTGAGCCTGCTGGCCAACCCTTCTCCACTGGTGCAGAAAAGAGCATGTTCTGGGGAATGAGCAGGTACTGAGCAGGACAATGCTGCAGATGTCTTGGCCCCAAGCAGGCCTCAGGTGTTACAGTGAGGTGTGGGAGCTACTGCTACAGAAGCTCTACAGGGTACTTTGGGGTGTGGAATGCAGCGTTAGCTGTGGGGCAGGCCATGCAACAGCCAGGCAGAACTGGTGTGAAGGAGGTGGGGCCGGTGAGTGCAGGAAACAAGCCGTGGAAAACACGCTCCAAAGGACAAGGGTCTTGCGTTATTAATAAAATAAAAGAGTTTCCTCAGAACAGACTGGCTCTTCCATGTGGGCCTGCCGAGGTCCTGCAGGTGTGCGCTGTGGGTGGCCGGGGTCTGTGAGAGGCATGTTCACTGTGCTCTGCCGTGCCTGTCAGTCATCTTGTCTGCTTCCCTGTCTGTTGGCATGAGGTGGGAATATTATACAGGGAAGAAAGCAGACTTGGGAACCCCATTGAGAAATGGCTGTTGGCTTTATAACTGAAATGCTACCTGCTCGGCTGGGCTGGGTTTAGCCTGACCAAAGGAGGGTCCTTCTAGGTGCCCATTTGAGAGACGCAGAAAAGCCAGGCAGCCCAGCTGCTGAACTCTGGAGTCCTTGAGCGAGAGCCACACAGGACAGAGCACACAGACGGCTAGCAGAGAGCAATCCACCTGTCTTGCCCAGGAGCCTGGTCTTCCAGAAGTGGAGGATAGAGTGAAAGGCCCTGTCAGCGTTTCAGGTGGGGAGACGTGCATCCAGGACATACCCTGGCCTGTGCTGCTGCGTGGGTGAGGAGGGTCCCAGGGAGACCATGGAGCACCTTGGGTAAAGAGGCCCACCGTGGGGTGGGACACAGCTCAGGACAGAGAAGGAGGTGCTGAGGCTGTGAGAAGGTAAACCAAAAGACAGGCTAGGTTTCACCTGGCTGAGAGCTCTCAGGCTTCCTGGATGAAGAGGCCGGAGCCCCCAGTGGTGGGCCGAATGGGCAAGCATTCAAAAGACCTGGGGTGCGGGGTGGGGCGAGTGAGCCGTGTGCCTCGGGGGACCTACTGTGCCCTTGTGCAGGGGGCAGGAGACTGTGGTCTCAGTTTGGGGGTTTGAGCGCAGGTCCATTTGAGTCTGCTCCATCTCCGCCTCTACAAGGACGCAGGGCAGGGAGGACAGGTGTGAGAACCCACTGCCAGGAGCAAGAGGCTGGCAGCATTTTCGTCCTCAGTGGAAGTGGACATGAATAGGGTCAGCTGAAGCCTGTGCCACAGCTTCCTCAGGTGGAGCCTACTTAAGTGCAGTAGTTATAATTCAGCTTGTTTTTAGTCCAGTGAGAGGACTCCTGTGAGTCTTCCCTCCCGCAGGATTCTTCAGCGTGGACCCCAGGGACAGACCTTGTAGTCATTGTGAGCTCTGGCTTCCGAGTCAGATCTTCAGTGTGACCGCATAGGCTCTGTCCTCGCCCTCCTTTCCTCTTTTGTGTCCTCTCCTTCTTTGTCTTTTAGGTACTTAGGCAGCTGGCCAACAGCAGGAGCAGGGAATTGCAGCTGGTGAGCACACATTAGTGTGTCCTAGACTCGGTATGGCCGGCAGCCAAGGTCAGTTCACATGGAAGTGCAAGGAGCCTCCCTGAGAATTCATGCCAAGGGCTCACTACAGGGGTCCATGGATGGGCTTTGGGATTTCATGTTCACTCCACCTCCACACTCCCAGTATGTAGAAGTTAGCGTTGCTGTGTTTAGTGTCTCATTGTTTTTTCCAGATCCTCAAAGGTATCCTCAAATGTTGAAATCTACTGGCGTGAACCTCTGAAACAGCTCTCTAGCAGGTCAGTAGCTGTTTTCAGAGGAAGGAGCACTGGAGCTAGGGCAGGAGGCCCTGAGCAGGTTTGCCTGCCCTCCACCACTGCATGGGGCAGGGTCTGACTGGGCCCATCCACCACTATGACAGCCTGAGCAACACTTTACTCTGGGCCTCAGGTAGCTTATCTCAAAAAAAAAAAAAAAAAAAAAGTTAAAACTGAGGTTGAACTAGTTTTGACCCCATAGGATCCCTGGGAAGAAAAAAAGCATGAACAGTGCTGGTACATACTCGTAATATTCAGTATATAGGCTGCTGAAAAAGGGTATGGGCGTCTTTGTCTTTTAGAATGAGCTGCAGTAAAATACAGAAAAGGCTGCTTTTATACATCTCTGATGCTTTGGGACACAGTGAACTCAATGCCTGAGTGATCCCACAGTGAGCCCCAGAGAGAAGCATATCTAGGGCCTGGGCGCAGGGTCAGTGGTACAGGCTGCTGAGGCTGGACCATGCACAGGAGTCGTCAGCAAGCAGCAATGTTGGCATGTCTGCCTCATCCCCAGGCCTCTGGCCACCCTGGTGGCAGCTGTCACAGCAGGCCCCCTGGCACTTCACAGACCCTTGGGGCACCAGCACTGGTGTTAGGAGCTGGACCCTGGATGCCCAGTGACCCTGGGAATTGACAGGAACTCCGGTTTCCAATACCTGGGGCAGTCGGGTGGGGGAACTTGCACCGGGACTAGTACAGGGGGATCAGGCAGAGGCAAAGAAGAGCTCGTGCTGGTGTCTGTAAACTTCTTTATCTTTTTTATCCCCAGAACGGAACCCTGGACTTTGCCCAGTGCTTCTCCATAAACACCGATGAAATCATCTGTTGAAGTGTAAAACAGCCATAAAAATGTTTGTGAGGCCGCTCTGAAGCTGTTGTTGAATTTCCAGTGGCTCAGTTGAGTCCTGAATGTGCACCTCAGCTGCGACAGGGACTGCTCATGACATTGCCTGTTACCAGCCAGCTATCCTAGTATGCCCATACCTAGAGCACATAACCATACTCCAAGCCAAAGACATTGGTCCCTTTTTATCTTGAGACAGGGTCACACGAAGTTACCCAGGCCGGCCTCAAACTTACAATCCTGCCTCAGCCTCCTGAGCAACTGAGATTACAGGCATGGGCCATCTCATCCAGCAAAAATAATGGTTCTGAAATGGATAGTGATCTCAGTGTTCTAGTGCTCATGTTTCACCATGGAGTACGGTTGTTGCTGTGTTCTGGCAGGTTCCATAAAAATCTCATTAAATTTTGAGCATTTTAACTCTTCATCACTTTTCAGTGCATCTCCTGTCCTAAAGTCGTTTGGTTACCTTCTCTTGGTGTCGTCTCTCTGCTGTAACTGTCACTGGCTGGCCATGCTGACCTAGTGGGATGTGTAACATTCTGTAACAATCGGTGCCAGTGACTTCAGCCAGTGGCTAATGCTGTTTTCCTGTGCCCCCTTCCAGGCCGAGCCCCTCTTCTAACTTCTAGGAGGCCAAAAGGTCTTGAATTGTAGAGGTAACTGGGTAAGGGACAAGTGCTGCCAGTATTTAGATACTGGTGTCAGTCCGAAAATGGAAGAATGCTGTCGGGAACTGCAACTCTTCCATCCCTTGTGGGCAGCAGCCCCCCTGAACTACAGGAGCACATACCATTCCCCAAGAGCATACCTTTGGGCTTGGGCTTCCGGGGAGAGGGAAGTGGTACCCTTCCTTCTTGGGCACTTGGCATTTCCTCTCTGCTTCCCAAGGAGCAGGCCTACTTGCAGCTTCCCAGGTCCCAGCTTCCAGGCTGGGACAAGCCATCTGGGAGGACTTGGAGAATCCCAGTTCATAGTCTAGTTCACATGTATATCAGTCCAGAACTTATTTTCTTGGCTCATGTGTGCCCAGATCTCTACCGCTTTGGGGGTAGATGCTCACAAAGTCCAGCCCTCTGCTAACTGACTCTTTTCCTTCTCTTTAGCATGATAGTCCCATCTGGTTTTGAACTCATATTCCTGGAGTTTAAGCCCACTGGGGCTGGGTGCTGTTGGGCCAGTGCCCTGGTTTCTCAGTACAGTAGACACAGAAATGGAGGTTGGGGGAGTGCTTGCCTCATGGGCTTTCATGAGTATATATGAGCTCTTAGTATTATGAAGCTGCCTGGCCACCTTTGCTTCTCCCCCTCACCCCAAACTGTCTTTACTTCTGAAGCATCCTAAGAGGACATATGTAATCAGCCCACCCAGAGAAGCAGACTAGATTTTGCACATTATCACAGGCTCTGGCACCACTTTTGAACTGCTAGGGTCCATAGGTGACATCCTGTTACCCAGCTGTTGATTGGTTTTCTTCTCAGCTGTGCCCACAGATAGATGACATCTGAACCCCAGGCCCCCAGCCCCCAGTCCTTACCTGACACAGAACTGTTGGGCCAGCAGCCAGTTTACATACCTATTCCCACTCCCTCCTAGACACTAATACCTGGAATAAAATGCATGTGTTTCCAGCACTTTAGGACTTAAATGGAACCCACAGGCAGAGGCTGGCGGTCCCTGAGACCCTTGGCAGAGATGAGGAAGGCTCCTGTGACCAGGGACCCACTTTTGAAGTGTCTCTGCAGTTTGTTGAGAGTATGTAACTACGGGGTGGTTTTGAGGTGCTGGTGAAGTTATGGCCAGCCCCACTCTCAAGTCTGGTGAGAAATGTTTTCTGCCACCTATCAAGTTTCTTGACTACTCTGTATCCAGCCGGTATCTGGTTGCTGCTGCTGCAGGACAGGGACAAGGAGCTGGTGTCGGGGGCTGGGTGCTGTGCTGCTGTGACTTGGCAGAGGCCACCAGTTTACCCACATTGGACATGTTCTGAGCTAACCTAGAGCCATAACTATCACTGCCTAGCTGTGTACCCAGGTTCACACCGGAAAGTTATCTGATGGAAAGGTAGGTTTTGGAGAACTAAACAAGTACTAGTTATCCTTAAGTGATGCAGGGACTGCCAATATGGAACTTTCTGATGGATGCTTTGTAGTTGCTCAATTATTGATTTATTCCACAAACTTAATAGCGTAGGAATATTTTCATGCCTCTGCAACCAGAATATAAGTGGATGGTAAATATTCATTTGAATCACCTGGTGCTATAGTGATAAAACCCTGCTTTTGATAGTCATCAAAACAATTTATGTCTGATATATTTTCTGTGACATTATATAGTTGAAACTTTCACCTATTCATAAGTAGGTTTGAATAGTAAATTAGTTTTTAATTTTAAAACGACTCTTAAGCCCCCCTCTGCCCCTCCCACCTGCCTTCCTGGTGATTCCAGAATGTGGGGCTCTGCCAGATGGATCCACGGTTTCTCTGCCACCACCTCAAAGGATTTTCACTACAATGGCTCCCCAGAGACCTGCTCCCCGCTTCTGATGGGAGGGCCAACGGGGATGGAGGAGGGGGCTAGGGCCTCGGGGCGCTCGACCCCACCCTCGTCTCTGTCCATCCGACACTTTGTCTCCCACATTCAACAGTCGGTGGTGACACCAGCCCAGGACTTGTCAGACAGGCCCGCGCCCCCGGCTAGCGCGCCAGCTCCTCCTCCCGCCGCCGGCCCAGCCTGACGCGTCTCCGCGGAGCGGGCCGGGCGGCGCCAGGACTCGCCCGCGGTCCGGCGGCTGGTGGGTGCCCGCAGGGTTGAGCCCGGAGCCCCGGGTGGAGGGCGCCCGCGGCCGCAAGGACGGGGGAGGGGGCGGCGCCGCTGCTTCAAATCCCGGGCTGGAGATGCTGTGGCTGAACTCAGGTGGGTGTAGGGGGCTTGGCGGCTTCGCAACAGAAGGGGCGACAGGGGCGCGGGGCCTGCGGGGCTCCGGGCTAAGACCCGTCCGTCTCCTTGCAGGGCCCTGACGGCGACCCGCGCGGCGCACCATGCCCTTCCCGCCGGCGCCCACTCCGGGGGTCCCCGCCCCGCGCCCGCCGCCCCGTAGGCCCTGCGCGCCGCTCGCCGCCAGCGCCGGGGAGAAGAAGAGGCGGCCCCCCGAGAGGCCCGAGGGGCTCCTCTCCAGCTCCTGGCCCTCGGCCACCCTGAAAAGGCCGCCGGCGCCCGCGCGCGCCCCGCCCCAGGCCTCATCCGGCCGCGCGGGTACCTCGGCCACGTGCACCGCGCCCCGGCCCGCCGGCCCCGGCCAGAGCCGGGCGGGGATATCGGCGGGGACCGCGCCCGACGGCGCCACGCGCTTCTCCCTGAGCCTCACCCCCGAGGCCATCCTGGTCATCCAGAGGCGCCACCTGGAGAAGCAGCTGCTGGGCCGGCCCCGCAGACCCCTCCCTGTGCCTTCCACCGACCCCTGGCGGGCACCCGCCCGCCGCCTCGCCCCCCGCGGTGCGCAGGCCCGGGATCCGTCCCCGGCGCTGCAGGTGTCGCTGCTCAACGAGCGGCACAAGTACGACGACGTGGAGTACGAGGAGGAGGTGGAGGTGCGAGACGAGGGCCTGGTGCGCAAGTGCACCGAGTGGCTTCGGGGCGTGGAGTCGGCAGCCGCCGCGCGTGACCGCACCGGACCCCTGAGCTCGCTGCCGCATCTGAGCACACTGTGAGCCGCGCGGACCGCCTCCCGATGCCTGCTCAGGTGGGCGCTTCGTCCGATGTCCACTGCCCACCTCCCGGCACCTGTGGGCCGAGTAGCCTGCTCAGGGCAGAGCCCTACCCGAACTCCCAGCCTGCCTCCTGCCGTCCGGCTGCCCCCGGCCTCCTCTTGGTGCCCGTGCGTGCCCCGCGGCTCTGGGGAAGTATGCAGCTGTGGAGATGCCTCCCGGCCCCACCCAGGGTTTGCTGAGGTCTCAGAGACCCTCAGCCCGGGCTAGGTAGGCTCTATGCTACTTCCACCTCCCGTGGGCGTCACTCGGATCCAGGCCTCAGGTGACCGACATCAGGGAGGTGGCCAGGAGAGTGGCGGCCTGCCACACACCTGGGACATGGTGCTTCATTTATGATTTTGTTTTCTCCCAAGTCAGAAAAATGTTGGGGTGTTGGAAAGCCTGGAAACTCCAAGTTAATCAATCTCATTTCTGATTTTGTAAATGGTGGCAACAAGACTGTTAGATCGCAAGTGAATCTTCGTGGATTTCGTGCCCTTCTTGTCAAGTGTGCGCTCACAGGCACAGTCACATACACACGTGCGTACACACAGAATCACACACGTGTCTGCACAGGCACATTCACAGCCGCAAACACGCTCGGTGTCACATGCGCGCACGCGTGCGCGCACACACACACACACAAATCGCACACACCCGCGCACTTTCCTACACGTGTTGTTCCCTGGAGCACGGTTTTGGGAATTGTTTTCAGCTGGTGGATCAAGGCAGGAACAGGTGTGAGTGAGGTGGGGCTTTTGTTAAAAACGTGGTCTTTATTTGAAAGCATATGAAATGTGTCCTGGGCTAGGGAGGGAAAGATGACGGTGAGAAGTGCAGAGAGGGCGTCGTCCAGGCAGGACAGGCCTGGGCCACAGGGCGACAGCAGGAGGCCTTGTGGGAAGGTACTTGTTGTTAGGTTTTCATCACTGTGTGGAATGAGGGACATGGTGGTGGTGTACTGCTGTACATAGTGATTTCAAAACTATTAATTGAGTTAAAGGTAAAAGTCCTCTCTCTCCTTAGTAGCCGCACCCTTCCCCAGTAACTGGAGGCTGACTTCTAGATAGTTCTTCCGTGCATCTGAGTCTATCTAATGCTAAGGATGAGAAGGAGATAAGATGTTGTAATCAGATAAGGTTGGTTCTAGAAGAGTAATGCATTACCTCAGTTTTTACTTATTTTGTAAAAGTCAATAACCAGTTTAATGTTGATCTTGTTAGACTTTAATGTGTCAAATTTTAATTGTATTTTAAATTGAAGCCTTACACTTTTAAAAACCGGTTTTATATTTTCTCTTGTGGCGATCTTTAAATCTCCCCGTCTCTGAGTTCTAGGCACAACTTGCGTCAGGTATGAGGCATTTAATTCAGTGGACATTACATCAGCCTGCAGACGAGTTGCAAAAAACCCAAAAATCCCACCAGTTGAGTAACTGCTCTTTTCTGACCCTTTTTTTGAAAGCAGAGTACATTCCCTTTTACTTGAAATGAATATATTTTTATCACAGAGGCAAAAATTCTCCACATTGGCCAAAGTGAAGATAAGGTCTCTGCGAGTGCTTCTGTTCCCCGACTGTGAGCGCTTCTGTTCCCCGACTGTGAGCTCTGATTGCTGTCCGGCTTGCTCCAGAGGGGAACAGGTGGGGAGGGACTGACTCTGCACTGGCGGCGGGCACGGTGTCACTTAGCCTTCCTGCATGGAATGCAAATGCCAGCAATTGAGGTGCCTAGATTTCTGCCCTTGGTTACAGTAGCAACAATATTTTGAAGATTTTCTTGATGGCCTCCTAAAGAGACCAGAGCTGCTTGTCTGTGTGCCTGTCTGTGCGTTCTTCCTTGTTCCTGTGTTTTGATTTCCTTTCTTCCAAGTTTCCCGCGCCCATGGCTCCTTCTTAACTACTTGCAATACAAAAGCAAGCACACTTTTCCAGTGTACGTTTACTCACTACAGTGTGTGTGCCTTGTTCTTCACTTTGAAGGCCAATGAGGGGAGTGTGTGTATTCTCTGTTAATGACCCTGCATAAAAAGCTGATGAGGTCTCTTCACTGCTGTTGCTGACATTCCAAGAACATTTTCTAAGTCACTGTGCTACTGTCTCTTAATGTTTAAATAAAAGAGAGATTCCTGGACTTGTGTTTCTTCAAGGGAAGATGCTGAGAACTGGTCCAATTTCTGAGGTATTCAGAATCT
Source organism: Hystrix cristata (assembly GCA_004026905.1). Classification (NCBI taxonomy): domain Eukaryota; kingdom Metazoa; phylum Chordata; class Mammalia; order Rodentia; family Hystricidae; genus Hystrix; species Hystrix cristata. Next base: position 17,140 of record PVJO010012663.1, on the reverse strand, counting down.
ATATGAGATTTTTCTCCAAAGTAATGTGCGGCCTCGGCTTCTGGGGCTTCCTGGGATTGCCAAAAGATAGTGGTTTTAATCACTAGTAGAAATTACTTGCAGTTTAGAATTCTAATGGTAAATATTATATATGAAAGCCATGCACTTGTTCACTCTGGCAATATTACTTCTGAAGTTTTGAAAATCCTCACAAGAGCTGTATTTCAATGTAGTCCTAAAAATATGTACCACATAACAAGAAAACTTTGCACATAATTTGTGTGTATTTTAGGGGTCTTATGGACCCCGAGTGAAGAACTCCTCCAATGTGCCCACTAAAATAAACTGCTTTTGCCTAAAGGTTTTTTCAGTGGCGGGGGGGGGGGTGAAGGTGTTGCTGGGCCTTGCACTTGCTAGGCAAGTGGTCTACCACTTGAGCTAAATTCCCAACCCCCCTCAAGTATTTTCAAAGGGATGGGTCATGGCAATCAGAGGTTAAAGGGTCCATTTAAATAGCAGCCAGAGTGGGGCACGGTGGCACATGCCTGTAGTCTCAGCACTTGGGAGGCTGAAGCAGGAGGATTGCTACAAATTCAAGGGTAGCCTGGGCTACCTAGTGAGTTCAAGACCAGCCTGAACTACATAACAGACCCTGTCTCAAAAACAAAAAAAAACAAACCCACAGCAGCTGGCACTATTAGATTACTAAAAAGGGGTAAGTCATGTTAAATGGTGTCCAGGTGTCTTGGTGGTCCTAGTGCAGACTGCAGTGAGGTAGCATGCAAGCAGGAAGACACGCCTGTGGGTCACCCAGCTCAAGGTCAACTATAACTTCTCACTATCTCGAAAAAAATCTTTGAGATTCAAAAACATTCTCTGGCACTTGTCTGCAAAATCTGATTTTTTTCTCTTTAATCATTTAATGCACGTCTTTGGTGGAAATTACCCTTTGTTCTCCCTGAGGAGTTAAAAAATAAAACTGTTGGCAAAGGCTGTAGCTCAGGACTAGAGTATGTGCTCGGCATTCCTGAGGCTCTGGCTTCTATGTGTAGAACTGAGAAACAGAAGTCTATTGTCTTTTACCTTATTTCACACTCATTCATCATTTATGTCGTGAACACGTAATTTAGCTCTTTGCTTCTTGGGAGCAGAGGCAAAATTAAAAGTAATGAGGTATATACCATCAACATTTAATAACAAGAAATATTGGCTAGGGATTTAGCTCAGTGGTTAGAGTGCTTGCCTTGCAAGCACAAGGTCCTGAGTTCAATCCCCACCACCAAAAAAAAAAAAAAAAAAAAACAAGAAATATTAATGCATTATAAGAGACGAACTTTTCCTTAAACATTTTATCACATATATATTTATAGTACATAGAATATAGTGGGCAATATTCTTCACTCCAGCTTCTCAAGATGCAGAAGTGTTCCTGGTGTCACTATTAGTCCTTGATGGAGGCTGGAGAGGTAATACCGAGCTTCACCCCTTCCATGTTGGATCAGCCCGCCTGTGGAGATAGATTTCATGGAAACCTGAAAAATTTCAACAGAGAATCTTTAGGAAGTAGTTTTAGATCTGCTCAAATATGTAGTAAGCACTGGTCTAAACACCAGAAAATTTTATGTCAGTTCCTAATTTCTAGCCTGGAAACACCTTTAAACTTTTAAAAACTATTAAAAGAAGCCAGAAAGCCTTTGTTTATGTGGGGTTGTATTTATCCACACTTTCTCTACTCAGAATGGAAACCATAATCCTGAAGGGCCAGTGTGGTGATTCAGGTGTCTCTGGGCCACGCCTTGAGAACACCTTGTCTCCATCAGAGGGCATCAGCTCCACTGGCTGCCACTGAGGGCAGGGAGAGTACAGTGACCAATGATAAGGAAAAGGATCCCATACCAGATGCACTGGGAAGACTGAGCCCCCTGGATGCCCCGCTGTGGATGGCCTTGCCTCAGACCCCACCGCACCAAATCTGTCCTTGCTGACCAAGGTTCTAGTCTTCCCCTGTCGGTCTCTGTTGTAATTACAATTGTCTCCCAGGTATGTGATCACCTCACATACACCACATCTCCCTCTGTGTTACCACAGTAGAAGCACCTTGCTCCAGAAACCAAGGATTCATGGACCCCTATGTGTTGAAAAGTTGACTCCAAGCTGGGCACGGTGGTACACACCTGTAATTCCATGGAGGCTGAGGTATGCGAATCATAAGTTTGAGACCCTCCTGGGCAACTTCGCAATTTAGTGAGACCCTGTCTCAAAGTTTAAAAAGAGTTAAAAAGGGTTGAGGCTATAGCTCAGAGTGAAGGCCCTGGGTTCAATCTCCAGAACTGCAGAAAATAAAAAGGAAAAAATAAAACCAAGAAAAGTTAAAGAAAACAACTGTTTAGTACCACAGTAAGAGATACTGAGGGACTCTGGGCCACCTGAAAAGGAGCATTGGGTCCAGGTGTCCTGCTCGTGGTGGGGCAGGGGGGTGGCAGCGCTTCCCCAGGGAGCAGTCTCAGCTGGCCACCTCCCTGTGGGCTCTGTTTCCTCCAAATGCTGAAGCCTGCGCCTGGCACATGGTAGGATGGGCTCCGCCTTTACTAGTCACCATCGTGTCTAACCCTTTGGCTCAGGCCTGAGATATGAGCCTGGCTTGGAAGCAGCACCACCCAGTGTGAGGACAATTGAGCCAAAGAGTCCTGAGACAATTACCACTGTTTGTGAATCCTCTTGTCATGGTGTCATCATACAGGGACAAAGCACATGTGATGGCCACCCAGAGAGACAGCGACTTGAAACAACAGCAGCACTCACTGGCTTCCAGCGCAGCGCCTGTGCCTATGCTGAGAGGAACGAGGATGCTATTTGTAATCAAATCTCATTTAGTTCAGTTTCATCCTGACCCTGAATCCCAGTCAGGGCTGGTGCTGGGTTCGGTGGGCAACATAGCCACTGTGCAGCCGTGTGACATACCTGACCTTTGCACTCAGCAGAGCTATGGCTTCCAGGGATGTCAGTCTGGGCTAAGAGTTAGCAACTTCTAGGGGAAATTACAACCCCTCTTCTGAAGCAGATAGATGTTGTTCTTAGGTTAAATTTACCTTTGTTCTAGAATTAAGGGTAGATCGCATGAACACACGAGGAGCCGAGTGAAAGGCGAATATGGCTGGAAGGAGTGCCTGTGTTTTCCAAACATGCACGGGGCTGTCGGAGGGCCTGGGCCTGATGGATGTCTGCATTTCCTGTCCCCGCCATCCCAGGCTCAGCTAGCAGATGCTCGCTGTCAGCAGCTGGGGAGTCTGTTTTTACCTTAAAACCCAGTATTCACACAGGTGTGCGGTGCGAGGCAAGCGCAGGCTGGCGTCTGCTCTGTAGGGAATTGCTGAAGTGTTTCCAGGAGTGGAGGGGAGTAGAGGAGTGCTGAGGAGGTGGGGAGAAGTGGGAAGAGGGTGGCATGTGAGTGGAGGAAAGGATCAGGACCACTGTCCTCACCACTGTGCTCTGCACCCCTGGACGGAGGGAGAGAGCAGGAGGAGACCACAAGCTCCTCCAACTGGCCCGCATCCAGCCCATTGTGCCCCAGGTCCAGCCAAAGTCTAACGCCCCGAATCATTCTGATATCTCTCTATAGAGGGCACATTCAGAGTCACTTTTTAAGGAAGCATATCCAAATTAATCATTATATCATCGTCCAAACGTATATTTGAACATCATATATTCTAGGCCTCCTGGAACCGTTCATGTGAGGGTTATCAACGATTCGCCCCATGTGGCTCACTGGGTGTGCAGGCTTGCTATGCAACGGCACCCAGCACCCATACTGCTTCATGCAGATGGTCCCAAGCTATCTCTCCTCCTGTAGGCCAGGCCTTCAGACCTCTCACTGCTTTGCAATGTATCAGTCTCTCTAGCTGTTAACGTACCCCCTGACATCATCCCGTGGGAGCACAATGGGGAAGGTCAGGTCCTTTCCCTGAGGCTGCAGAACCTGCTGTCATTTCCAGAACATGGCTGACTGGCTCTCAGATGTATAGATTGCTCAGCAAATCCAGAGATAGACAATCCCAAGTGCTCAGTGATATATAAGTTATGCATCCCCAGGGCAATGGGCAACAAGGTGACACACCAGGAATGGTGGACTGGTACAGTCAGGAAACACATCGAGACATCTCATGAAGCCTGAACAAGATTCATTCAGAAGATTGCTCTCTGATGTCATTAATAAATACTTATTTGTGCCAGGCATGGTGGCACATGCCTGTGATCCCAGCACTGTGGGAGTCTGAGGTAGAGGAATTTCGAGTTCTAGCCCAGCCTGGGCAATTTAGGAAGATAGAAAGACTCTGTCTCAACATAAAAAAATAGAAAGGGGATGGTGATATAGCTCAGTACGAAGTCCTGGATTCAATCCCCAGTACCACAAATGATAGTAGTAATAATAAAAGAAATACACATTTGGGAAGTGTTGTGTTGAATGGTGCATGTTAGATTGCCAGGAGTATTGGAAGGACCAGGACCTGGCTCACTTTCCACTGACAGCAGCATCCTTTGTTTTAGCTCATTTTCTTCAGTTACAATACCAAAGAGTAGGTGTGTTAGCTTTCTGTTGCTGTGAGAAATACCTGAGGAAACAATTTAAAGGGAGGAAAGCTTTATTTTGGCTCACAGTTTCAAGGGTTTTTTCCCCTGTGGTTAAGTGGTTCCCTCATGGCCAGACTGAGGTGGGCAGAACAAGGTGGAAGGGTGTGGTGGAGGAAAGCTGCTTAACTCGCAGTAGCTGCAAAGAAAAGAGAGACAGAAAGTTCCAGAAGAGAAGGGGCCAGGCGCCAAATATAGCCCCCAAGGGCCCTCCTGTTTCTATGACCTCCACCTAATCCCATCACATTATGATCTCATCAATGGGCTGCTAATCCACTTGATGATGTTAGAGCCTTCATGATCGAATCAATTTTTCCAGAAACCCATCAACGACCAAGCTTTAGCACATGGGTTTTGGGTACTATAATATAGTACTATACTATATTATAGTATGCTATACTATACTATGTTATAGTACTATAACAGTAGATGAGCTCTACACAATGGAAGTTTATTTGGTTCATGGTTCTGGGGACTGGAAAGTCCAAGGTCAAAGGCTGCCTCTGGTGAGGGCCTTGTGCTTCATCATAATACAGAAGGTGTGTTAGTTAGGTTTTCTCTCGTTGCTGGGACAAAATACTAGACACCCAAAGTTAGGGGAAGAAAGGTTTATTTGGCTCACAGTTTGTAGAGGTTTTGGTCCACAATCAGCTGGGTCTGAGGCAGGGTGGCATGGCAGAAGGCAGCAAGGTAAGCAAAGGATGCAAGCAAGGCAGGGCAGGGCGGAGGCAGCTTCTTCCTATATTTTATATTTTATCCAGGCTACCTGTCTTTAAAGTGGGCAGTACTCCCACCCTTAATCCTAATACCCTTAATCCTAGCGTCACATCCTTGATCCCAGCAGAACCATGCAAAAGCAATCAGTGGACTAATTTAGTAATCACACACTCTAGATCCAGTTACCTCTTACCACATGAGGCTTTGGGGGAACATCTAGACACAAACCATAACAGAAGGTGAGCAAGAATGCACATGAAAGACAGAGAAAAAGGGGGCTAGCCTCCCCTTATAACCACCTCACTCTGTGATAAAAGCATTAACCTACACACGAGGGTGCCGTCCTCGTGACCTAATCACCTCTCGAAGCCTGGTCTCCCAATACTGTGCTCTTCTAGGGTAAGCTAACTGCTTCATTATTGCTCTGGATTTCTGCCTGGCGACATTGCTGCCCTGTGTTAAAGTTCAATCTCCTCTCCTGGTTCAGCCATCCCACCCAAGGACTTATCCCTTTCCCACTGGCTGCACTTTATTTGGGTTGTAGTTACATCTGCACGCCTCTCTTAGGACTGTGTCCTCCCCAAGGGCGGCAGCTGAGGGCCTGCAATGTATCTTTGCCCTCGACACTGGCCCAAGTCCACTTGCTTGCACAGTATGACTGTGTAGACTCTTCTTGAAAGAATATATGTGAATGAATGTATTTTTATTAAATGAACAATACCTCTCAGTCGATTCATCAGAAAGGATTAATACAACTCAGAAGAACAGAGACTTGTATTCTACACTCTCGGCACCTGGAGTTATCTCTAGGCAGGCAGGACACTAACCAAAGGCTTCCGGTAACTCAGAAATGAAACCGATGTCTGGTGGCTACCAAAGTGTTCTCCACCCTTCTCCAAGGTTTCTCTTTTATCTGTTTGAGTTTTAAATGAGGTGGGATTCTCCACCACCTTTAGACTTTAGCCAGTTTAAACGTGAAAAACTTGCCTTGTTTACTTTTGAATTCATCTTTACCTAAAGTATTAAGTTACCAAACAAGGCTGTAATCTGACAGAAGTCTCCAAGTAGCCGCAAGAATGTTGGTAACACAAAAAGCAAGTCAGTGGGCGCGCCAGCAGCGACCAGACACAAACAGGCGGCTGTCCTTGCTAAGAAGGTCTCCATGTAAGCGAGGAGCCACAGGCACTGGGAAGAAGGGGGGTTGGAACATTATTATTATTGTTTTTTGGTGTCAGATCCTGCCAGGGGTCGGCACTGGTGTCATATTTCGTGGCTTCTGTTCAGCACCATCTGCATGTTGTTTGGGACTTGAAACTGAGAGCGCTGTGCAGACAGGCCGGGCTGCTTCTGAATGTGTCCAGGGCTCAAACCAGTTATTAACCAAAGACAATGACTTGCAAACCTCAGTGTTTATGGTCCATGGAAACATTTGAATAGAGAAAGCAACGTCTATTTTTAGGATTCCCCTTTTGTAGTGACGTGAATAGGCCACTTTGTCCTAAGAGTTATTTTGAGGCGATGAAAGCTTTTGAACCCCTGTAATCCCTTATCTGCCTTGAATCAGAGACTTCACAAAGAACTCAAAAGAACTCAGTTATTACTAACACCTTCTTTGGGAGCAATTCGAATCTCCTCTTTTCAGAGAGAAGTCTCAGTATACCTAGACAGACATTTGGACAAGACGGTCATATCTCCTGATGATTCTTTTAAGGTCCCATCTATCTTTCCAAAGAGTTATTGGTTTTTCCACTAATGCCCCTTCTGCCTCTATCTCCTTTACAAGTCCTAACCGGTGCTTTGAGTGACTTCGTTGCAGTCGTCTACGTTGTTGATATAGCTTGTCAGTGTACTTCACAGGTCCCTGGTAACAGAACCTGAGAAGTTAGAGGAATAGTGTTGCCTCCCCTATGTCAGCAAGACAAGCTGGTGCTGCTGCTTCCATTTGCTTAGAGAGGAAAGGTGCGGGAAGGCCATGGGTGGGAAAGAAATGGAGAAAGGGCTCAGGATCCAGAGCCTGGGAGCCTGGTCGCAAGAGGGGAGGTGGGTCCCTGGCAGAGCTATGGGTGAGCTTGCTGTTGTGCTCTGTCTTCCTTGCCTCCCTTGGGGATGCAGATTTTGGGGAGGGGGCACCTGTGGCTTGACAGCCCTCCTAGGGTTTTGAGCAGCAGGGTGGGCTCCTGCCCACAGGGAAAGTAAGAGGATTTGGCCAGAGAAGGTAGGTGAAAAGATGGTGGTAACAGTAAGTCTCAGTGAACATGGAGCACCTACTGTGCGTTGGGCATCTGTGCACATCACACCCTGCAGCCACCATTACTCACTTAACCAATGCCAGAGTCTGCCAAGTGACAGCCTGCCAGTTCAGTTCCTCAGTGAATGTGTGCCCTTGAGGGGCTTATCCTGTGGTGTTGGGTAAAAGAATGGACAAACGTAGGGAAGAGTATCGTGTGTCAGAGTGATAGTGCAGTGGGAAAAGGGGAAAATAGACCGAGCTGGATTAGTGAGTGGCATGGTGGCAGCTGTCAGACTAAATTAGGAGTTCCATATGGGCAGGTGTCATGGAGAAAAATGACTCTGAGCAAAACCTTTAAGAAAGATGGCTGGCCCACCAAACACCAAGGAGACAGGGCCGGCCAGTGGAGGGGACTGAGTCACAGGAAGCCTGAGCGATCATGGGAAGAACCCCCCATGGGGAGAACCCAGGGATGAAAGGCGGGGGTGCTGGGATGAGGCAGGCATGTGGCAGTTTTAAGGAGGAAAAGACTGAAGAGCCAAATGTCTCCTGCCCCAGTCCACATGGCTAGGAAGTGGCAGAGTCCACATTTACATGTAGGAAACCTATGCTGGTAGCCAGCACATCCTTCACACTCAGCTGCCAGAGGCGCTCAGGGAAGCCCTCACTCAGTAAGGTCATCACAGCTGGTGACTGGCCCCCTGCTGACACTCACAAAGAGGGAAAGAGATATGGCAAGCAGGACTCATCCTTGTCTAAGCTGTGCTCTTTCAGTTATGGTTTCAGGACATTTGAAGTATCTTGAAAAGGAATTAAATACAGAAAGTGGAAAACAGGCAATTTCTATCCAGAGAAACTGTGGTTTTGATATGCTGGTCACGCATTTCTTCATCCTCCTCCAGGGCTGTGGTCTTGGGAGAAAGAAGTCTGAAAACTCTTTGCATAGGCCCCATCATGTTTCTGAGTTTAATGAAGATTGCCATTATTAACACGTGTACACTCTGTTGGCTGCCTGGACAACAGTCCTCAAAGGATTTTCATCTACTTTGTCTCTTTGTTCTACTAAGGGAAATACTAGAGTGAGAAAAAGGCTGACTCCCCAGGAGGTGACGTTGTGGGCACATACTGCACAAACAGAACTGGGTGGCCTGGGAAGGGCTGAGCTTTTGGGGCCCATGAGGAGCCACGGACTTGAGGTGGTTGTTTCTTTCACAGAATTCTAAAATTGATTACAGTAAAAGACTTATTGCCATTAACCCCCTCAAAATACTGTCCTTCACTTAAAACACACTCATCCCATCATTCTTGCTGCTTTCTTAAGCAGTTCTGGAAATCCTCTTTCTTAGTTACTTGTCTCATTGCTGAAACAAAATACCCAACACCCAAAGTTAATGGAAGAAAGGTTTATTATGGCTTACGGTTTGTACAGGTTCAGTTCACAGCTGGCTGGCTCCAAGGCAGGGTGGCATGGCAGGGAGAAACAGTTCATGGTAGGCAGAAGGCAGCAAGGCAGCAAGCAGCAAAGTAGCAAAGCAGCGAGCCACCACAACAGCCCTCTTTCTGTCCCTTAAATTCTTTATCCAGGCTACCCTGGGTGAGTAGCACTCACATCCAGGGTCAGGTACCCTTAATCCAACCATTGAATCGTGAACCAATCCCAGCATTACACTCTTAATCTCAGCATCACACACTCTAGATCCAGCCACCTCTGAAAAGCTCCACCTATTACCACATGAGACTTTTCAGGGACATCTAGATAGAAGTCATAACATCTTCTTTTCTGAATATCTTTAGTTGTGCTGTCATACCTGCCTGAATGTCTGGAATTGATTCAAAATGTTTCCCTTTCATGGTCATTTTCTCTCTGGGGAAGAGTCAGCAGTCCTATGGTACCAGACCCAGTGACTAAGGTAGATAAAGACACTGTAATTTTTTTTTTCCATCTATGGATGTTTTGTTTCTGTTTCTCTCACTGGCTCCCCCAGAATGTTAGCAGAGGTCCTTGTGGACCTTCAGCCCATCCTAACCCTGCTCAGGGTAGCAGCTGGCCTGGTGGGCAGCCATGGAGGACCAGGTGGAGGAGCAGGGAATGAAGCACTCAGTGTGGCTCGCAGGGACTTCACAGGGGATCGCTGTGGCCCATGTCCACAGAGTGCCTGATTGTGGCCCCCAGTCCAGGCTCCAGGAGGCTCTGGTAACTGCTCTCATCCTCTCAGGAATCTGTATCCTCATCTTTGTCCTCCTTGCTACCCTCGTCCTCAGCCACAGCATTGCTCTCACTGTCCTCAATGTTCATCGCTTCATCAGACTGGGGAGACTGGAGCTCACACCTGGGCCAGAGGATACAAAGAGCCCAGGCTGTGACAGGCTTTCAGGGGCCTGCTTCTCAGCTGTAAGAGGCTCCTGAGGGCTGAGCAGCTGGTGGACTGACATCTTGGCATCGAAAGAGGCCAAGCTTTGTAGCCCAGTCCTGGTTGCTGCTGGTCACTGGCACAGGCTGAATGGACAAAGACTTTGTGCTGTGCTGGGAGGCACCCAGCTGGGAGGTGCAAACCCGGAGCCTCCTGCAGCTGTCTTGGAGGAAGGCACCTGAGGAGGGCAGGAGAGTCACATGGCTGGGAGTGAGGTGCAGAGCAGTCTGCACAGGCGAGGGGCAGTCAGGCAGCTCCTGCGCAGAACATCAAGTGACCTGTTGTTCAGGTGGTTGCTAGGGCAGCTCTGCTGTGACAACTGGTGGGAGTGCAAAGCCTGTGGTGAGTCCTATGGCCCTGGCCACGGCAGATGGAGTCAGGCAGGAGAGTTCAGGTTGGAGCTGGGGCTCCGGGAGGCAGGGGTTGGAAGAGGTGGCAGCCAGGGACATTGAGCTTCTCCCCCAGGCCTCCCAGGTACCTGTGTGGCCCAGCAAGGGTCCCCAGGGAACCTAAAGGACTTGAAATTTGAGGCAGGCTGCTGACCACTTCATTTACAATAGCCATGGGGACAAGCAAACAGGACAGTGTTTGGCACTTGGTGGGCTTTGTTTGTTTTTCAAAAGTAAATCTAGCAACAGGAGCAGATTGCTTTACTCCTCCAATTTTCTTGAAAAAGATTCAGGCAAAAAGAGATTTATTACATTCTTAAGTACTCCTGGAGACTATGTGGGGCTTTAGTCAGAATGGATACCCTGTTCTCAGCCTCAGCTGCCCCAGGAGTCAGGATCTCTGGTGGCCTGGCTGTGTCATCTGGCTCTCAGGTGGATCTTGGGTAGGCAGCTTTTCTTTCTACCTCCCCCATAGAGTTTCACTGCAAGCTGTTTACCAATATCACACCACCCACAGTTTCACATCTAAGTTTCATCATTGTTTTTAGAGGAGAAACTTGGAAATGCAGGTCCTGGGAACACTTCACATTTGAGGTGTAAGGTAAGGGGACAGGAAGTTTTAGAGAAATTTTAACTGCTGGAGGTAAATCTTAGGAAGATGCTGTCTGGCTTTCAGAGTTTGTAACAGATGTCCAAGGCAGTCTCGGGCTGGGGCAGGAGTGTGAGTTACACTGGACCAGAGAGAGACAAGTAGCTGGGGTGGCTTGGGATCTGGATGGGATCCACACCTTCAAATTGTGGCCAAAGGTCCTAAGGAAGGAACTCACACCCCCAGCCCCAGTTAGGTCTTAGAGATCTAAATGCAGGCAGAGATTCCCTGATGGTCAGACACACCGCCTTCTTCCATTGGCAACCACATGGCCTTGGAGTTTGGTGACTAAAGTCACAGTTAGTCAAAGACACGTAGGGCTCCTGCCATCCAGTGCTCTTCCTGTCACCCCAGGGCCTCTTGGGGCCACATCCTACTGCAGGGCCTGCGCTATGTTTGCTGGAGGGGCCCCTCAGACCCCCACCACTGCAGGGTGCCGATCACCCCAGTCCCCTTCCTGCTCCAATTCCATCATCACAGTGCCTCTCTCAGGAACCTCACCTTCGTATTACAGGAAAATGCTCTGCTAGTCACCTTTCATTGGTGGTTCAGAAGAGGAGTCAGCAATCAAATAAGTTTTCAAACTCAAAATTCTGAGCCCTGTAACTGCCCAGAGGAAAAGACAGTGCTGCCTAGAGGATGGTCAGATGCTCTTTCCCTCCCACTCAGCCGTGTCCCGCGTAGGTCGCCGGACTGGCACTTCTGCAGGTCTGGGGTCTCACATGCAGAGAGATGGCCTCTGAAATGCCTGGTCCTGATTCACCCTCCATCTTCACCACAGGTGGCGGTGGCCAACGGACATGGCAGCTGGTCTCCATCCTCGCCAGGAGCGCATGCTCCTTTCTTTCCCAAGGAGCCGCCCTCCACGCAGTTCTCAGGAGCAGGTAATCTTTTGAAAACTGACAACAGAGGAAATAAGTAACTTCGTTTAAATTCCAGAATCCTGGCAGGCTCCATTTTTCTTCCCCATGTCATTTACTCGGGACTGTGATGGTATGACAGGACCTCAGCAAGGGCAGGCTTAGGATGGAGAAAAGTGTGTGGAAGTTCAGAGAAAATTATACATCTGGAGTTTATCTCCCCACCACCCAATCACAGGGAGTCAGCCATGGAGAGGGACACGGTCTGTGCATCCGATGGGTTCTGCTTCTCCAGTTGTCAGTCTTGAAGAGATGAAAAATGAGTATTTTAATACAATTACAACTCGTAACTGTAATATGTAATTTCTTATGTGTTTGAAAAAAAACTGAACTCAATCCTGTGGAATCACAAATGTCCCAGCAAACACAAATGACCCACAGTGCCATCTGGGGCATGCAGAACCTCCTCCACCATGTAGGGTACTTTCTGGAGTGTGGCAGAGGTGGTAGGAGATGGAGGAGCAGGGGAAGGGCAGCAGAGAGTCCACAGAGCAGGAGAGAGGCCAGAAGGCTGAGTCATGGAAGTGTCCCAGGTGTCCCTGTGAACTTGGACTGGCCAGTTCCATAGCTGACCCCTGCAGTGTCGGTCAATGCTTTTCCCGTGGCTGCTCCTGTTTGTGCAGCACCCCAGGTCCCTATCCCTGAAGGATTGTTGTGTGTGGCTGCTGAGTGTGTGGGGCAAGGACACGGTCTGTAAGTCAGATGGCCTCTTCCTCCATTCTGAAATGTCCATATAGGAGCATGCAGATACTGTGAGGCCACTGGCCACATGGAATGGAGGGTCTAAGGAGCAGCAGCATAGCCTCTGAGGGGCCAAATGACAGGATTTTCTGGAGGTCCCTGGAGATGATAGCTGTTGTATTCTGGGGAGGTGTATTAGTCAGCTTTCTCAATGCTGGAGCACAATACCCAACACCCACAATTTAAAAGGGAGGAAAGTTTAAATTTGGCTCATGGTTTCAGGGAACTCAGTCCATGGTCAGCTAGTTCTAAGGCAGAAACATTATGGCTGAAGGGAGTGGAGCAAAGCTGCTTAGTTCATGCCAGTCAGGAAGCAGAGCAGGGGAGCAGTGCCAGAGAGGAAAGGGCAGGGAAATAGATAGAGTACCCAAGGTCACACAGATGTGACCCACTCAGACACACCCAGAAGTGTGCTGCATCAATTTCCAGGGTGGATCCCAAGCCAATCAAGCTGACACAATCAACTTTAACCATCACAGGAGAGAGCTTTCAGAGAAGATGATACCTAGTCCCTTTGTAAGGCAGAGGGACAAGGTCAGGCAGCTGGGGGCAAGGGAGGGGTGTTGCGGGGGAAACTTGTGGGGATTCTGCGAGCCCCAGATAGGGTCTGATATAGGACACTTACCTCTCATCACAGATTTGGTGAGGAGGCTTTGACTGGGCCTCCCAGGAAGACCTTGCAGGGCTCCCTGGCCGATCTGACCCTGCCTTGACCCCAAGTGGGCAAGACACTGTGCTGTCTGTCCAGGCAATGGAGGGAAGTAGGGGGCTGGGTTGGGGCCAAGGAAGGCAAATGTTTCTTAAAGTGGGACAGAGAGAGAGGAGGCTTCAGAAATAGAGCAAGCCATTTGCGTCATGTGCCTCCAACAGGGTCTGTCAGGGAAGAGTCAGCCCCAGTATCAGTCAAGAAAGAGGCGCTCTGGTTCCTTTCTATCTCTCTAGGGATGCCAAACCGGGAGGCCAGGGGTCGAGTCAACAGGCCCTGCTGTCCTGCTGAGGAGGGAGGTGGCAACCTGTGCTCTGCTCTTCATGCCACTGGTGTTTTAGGCTGAGATAACAGGCATGTGCCACTTCACCTAGCTTATTTTGCCCATTTTCCTTCTTTTTATTGGTACATGTTTGTGGTACATAATACATACATTCATTGTGGGTAGTTGGTACATTGACAAGACCCATCTTAATTTTGTTATGTCCCCTTCTCCTTGTCTTCTTCCCCTTCCCTCCATGATTCTCAGTCATGGAGTACTACTCTGCTTAAAGAAGGATAAATTTGAGTTATTTGTAAGAAAATGGATGCACCTTGAATCCATAATGTTAAGTGAAATAAATCACAAGATACACAAGCTTAAATATTGTATATGAGAGATCCAAAGTATAAATAAAGAGCAAAATAAAAGATAGACAATAGAAAACAGGGAGATAGATATTTTTCCCATTTAAAAAACTGTTTTCTGTTTGCCCACCTGTTCTAGACTTACAGGATCCCTGAAACTCACTGAAAAAGGGTTCAATATTTGATGAAAAGAAAACATAAAGGACATAGAAACCACTAGTCTTAAAGAGACATGACCACAGGATGTGGTTTTCTTAACTTCCTCACCCTGTGCTATTTCTGTTTCTAAAAATCTTGGTCCCCCTCCCCCTGCCCAGCGACTGAAAGAGCAACATACAGATATGATGAAGCTCAGATGTGGCTGAGTCTGGGTGGAAATCCTGAATCCTTCTCCACTAGCCGTGTTCTGATGGCAGTGCCTCCCTGGCTGTCTGTGGGGTGTGTTGATGGCCCTTTTCTCTGCCTGAGCAGGTCCCTACGGGAGAGCCCAGCCCCTTACTTTACCTCATTTCATCATCAGGGGTGCAGCCTCATCCCTCAGTCTGTTCTCCAGACCCGATTGGAGGTTCATTTGTCACCGAGGCAACAGGACTCTTTCCCTGCGTCTACCTCTGTCCATCCTGAACAAGTCTCTCACCAGGAGAAAGGTGCCCTGAGTTTCCCTGCTGATCAGAACCGTTCACTCGGGTGCTGCTCTGAGCCTGGGAGGCTCCATCCCTCTTCCAGCTCCCCATGTGCAGGTGTGGAGAGGGGCTCTGTGCAAGGCCTGTACCTCAGCGGGTGCTCGCAGGCAGAGGGAGGGTGAAGCATGAGGCCACTACCATGGCAGCAAGCGGGGACACCACATCAGTGCAGCACTGAGCCTTCCAGGCAGCATCCCCTTGGCCTCTGCTGTGTGGCCACCTTCTCCGGCCAGTGATTGGCACTGGCACTGGTCAGCTCCAAGCAAGCTTGGGCTGGGCTGGGGCCCCGTCGTGCTCCTGGCCACAGCACGCTTTGGCCAGCCCCTTCATCAGCCTGCTTCCTCCATGCTGTCTTGTTCCTTGGGAGGAAAGTGTTGGCTTTTCCTTCTCTTTTCAGATGTAAGATGGCTTTCAGACCTTGGCTGTAAACCCCTAGTAAGAAATGTGTGTTTCATTGCGATCAAGTGTGTGTGTGTGTGTGTGTGTGTGTGTGGTAAAAAATTAATGAAACAATACTTAGCTTATTGTGTAGAAGGCAGTCTCCTATTTTATGTTATGTAGAATACATTCACATTACTTCCTCTTCTCTTATATTGAAAAAATTGCTGGCCATACCCACTCAGTTGACATAAATCAAGAGTGGCATCATACTTGATATTCGAGATCACTGTCCTGATTAATGTGCCTCACCGAGCAGTGGGAACTCAGACTTAGTCTCGTGCTGCAGTTCTGCCTCTCAGTTGATGTAAACTTAAATACAAGTCAACACAAGGATACACCAATGTACGTGTGGGCAGGTCTCTTCCGAGCTCTGTTCAACAAAACCTGGTAGGCTCCTTAGCCCTCAGTTTTGAAGAGACGAATTTAGCACCAGGGCGTCTCCTAGCACACTGTCTCTTGCCAGAGGTCGGGGAGAGCAAGCCTGCTGCAGGGTCTGTGCCTGCCGTACAGACGCTGTTCTTCCTCCATGTTTTGCCAGTGCTGCACTATTTGCTCATGTGTGCCTTCATGTTTCTTCGTACACGCATACGTACACACACAAGTGTGTGCAAATGTGAGTGCAGACACAGGCACTAACACACATGCACACACACGAATATATGCACACATCCATACACATAGACACACCAATATACATGCGCATAACCATAGACATTTATGTGCACACAGACATGCACCTCTGAAAGTGCACATGTGCAGAAGTGCACACTTAGACACGCTCAATGGTACAAACATGGCTGGGCCATAATCAAACCATTATACAATATTTAGTAGCAGGCTGTATAACTAGTGATGTTTCCAATGTCTGTGAAAAGTACAAGTTTTGCAAGGTGGGGTATAAAAAAAGAAACTGTTATGTTAGCCATTCTTATCCTAACCACAAGAAGCTACCACTTCATACTTTCCTAGCCTGCAGATAATTAAAAAAACAGACAATAACAGATGTTGGTGAGGATGTGGAGAAACTGGGGTCCTTACACATTGCTGGTGCATTTGTAGAATAGTGTAGCTGCTTTCGGGATCAGTTTGGCAGCTCTTTAGAAAGTTAATGTAGAGTTACTACATACCTAGAAATTCCACTTCTGGAAATATAATTAAAAATAAATGTTCACACAAAAACTTCGATAGAATTTTCCTAGAAGCATTACTGATAATGGTCAGTGAAGATAACCCAAATGTCTATCCATTGATGGATGGATAACCAAAATGTGGCTTATCCAAACAATGAGATATTATTTAGCCATAAAAAGGAATGAAGCACTTACACACACACACACACACACACACACACACACACACACACAATGCTACAACAGGATGAACCTTGAAAACATTACATGGCATAAAGGGAGCCAGATGCAAAAGACCACACACTGTGAGATTTTTATTAGCTTAGTATCCAGAAGAGGAGCGCCTCCTGTATTTGTCGTGAGGCAGTGGCTACATAATCAGAGTTTCCTTTCCACAGTCCCAGAGGCTGGAGGTCCAAGGTCATGGTGTTGCAGGGCCGGTTTGGAGAGGGGGCCTACTAGCTGTGTCCCGACCTGGTCCATCCTCTGCAAACACATTCCTCGTGTTTTTTCATGTGGCCAAGTTTCTTCTTCTCAGGACACCTGTCAGAGTAAATTAAGACCCACCACATGGCCTCATTTTAACTTGATCATCACTTTTATTTTTTTTTTTAATTTTTTATTTTTACCAAGAACATGTATTGGTACATTGTATACATAATGATCATAATCAACATGGTTATTTTGTACCTGTATATGATATATCTTGGTTTTCCCCCCTCTTCCCCACTTCCCCTCCCCTCCCTTCCATTCACCCACCCCTCCCTATTTGCAACAAATGTAGCTACACTTTACCATTTTTTCCCCTTTCATCTTACTTTTCTTTTAACCTTCTTCTTTATCCCCCTTTTCCCTATCTAGTTCTCTCTTTTGAATACTATCTCTCTTTTT